>JAQGAK010000392.1:0-85706 GCA_034696945.1 Lipothrix lubbocki
TCTCTCTTAAAGTATATATGCTATAAACTTCATAAACACGCAAAATATTGCATGAATCTTATTAATAATGGTAAATATATGAGCTGTTATAATTTGTACAAACTATAAAATATTAACATTAGTATATGTATGTACATACGTTGAAAACAGATATATTTATTAATAATTAATATTATTTATGTTGAATTTTTTGAGATATTTCTTACTACACATCATTTCTTTCATTCTTAAAATTTAGAATTTGTAAATTGACGATTTTTATCCCTCTTACTCACTGTATTGTTTGTTCATTACAAAAAGTTGCATTAATACATTTCACATGTAATATATTTACGTAAACGGAAAAATGATGGATGTTGTAACTTGCAACAACTGAATATTTGCTGTGCATTCTTATCGGTCGTTGAAAGTGGAAATGATTGAGAGTTCATTTTCGAAATTATGCAAAATTGAGTAGCTGCAATTTATTATTATGATGACCCACTCTATTACTCCATATACGTCATTATCAGTTTTCTGAAGTATCTAAACCCACCTTTGCCCAAATTAATAATGTTTACTTTGCACTTTTGGCGATGTCAACATATAATTACGTGCAATAAAGTCCTTCTTGAAGTTCAAGATCGATGAGAGCAATTCCTCAACGGTACGGGAATACATACAATAATAATTATACATTGCACAAGAGTGATGATTTAATTATGTATACATACCTACGTTTAACTAGGTCACAACGTGGGTGTTGAATGTTGTAATAGTACATACACAGAACTGCCCGTAAGTTATAAAATTAACCCGAAAAATGTGCAATGGTTTTAAAAAACTAATTATTCCAACAATAATGAATTCATTTAGACATATTTACATGCACTACACGTGTGATAGTACAATTATTTATGAAAGTCCTTCAGTGATTCCTTCAATCAATATTTTTAATCTAATATATTGTGTAATATAATATAAAAATTATTACAGACTCAAAAAGAGAGGGAGTTAACAATATCTCCCCGACTGAGCAATAGTATCGCTGCTTTAATAAAATTTTAAAAAGCATGACACCGGTAAAGCAATATAGTTTTTGGATTACATTTTAAAAACATGGAGCGCCTTCGGCTATTTGTCCATGTTCTATTGCTAGTTTTGTTATTTCAAATCAAGGTAACTGCATCAAATTTTAATAAAGAATGTAGCTTCAAGCGTATTTGTGATTTATGCAGATTTTTTGACCAATCGGCACAAACTGTGTCTACAACAAGTAAGAATTATGCTCATTAACATAATCTTCAAAATTCAAGAAGGCGTTACGTAATTTTATTTCAATTCAGTAATTTAATTTACTTGATTATATTAATTTCAATTTGCTTAAATTATAACTGTAATTTATTTCTTCAATTTATGGCAAATTATTACATTTATTGTAATACATGTTCTCTTCCCAATAGAAAACTTTTTCACAAAAGCCACCTCACCTGGACAAGAAATACTAATTGGGACTTTGAATGTAGCCTGTTTAACCGAAGGCTCATTATTATTTTCGGAATTTCAAAACTTATGCTTCAGTGCAAAAATACTCGTTTTTAAAGTCAATACCGATTCACTTAACTCATCTTCGTGCTTACCAGAAATTTTAGCTTCAATACGAAAGAATAAAAAATCGGAAATTATTCCATTGGCTTTCATTTGTACATCGCGATCGAGACTAACCACACAGATAGAATTAAACGGCTTCATGTATCAAAAAACGTCTGTAATTGACTTGCATGAACACGTGTACTTTATTAATACTGAAAAAACGAGGGTAGTAGAATTAGCCGTTAATGAAGACAAATCTGAAGAGACATGTGACATTCTAGAAGCTTACTCCATTCTTAACCAGACTAGAATCGTTCAATCGGTATCTGTTGAAAAGCAAAGTGATGATCATAATCTTCTGGCAGAACTTATAAGAACCGGCACTAGACGGAGCGACTTGAGAGGACAACCGATAAAAGCAGTGGCGCAGGTATTACTTAATTATATGGAAATCTTGAAAGAAATCAATAATTTCTTATTTCTTGCAATAACTTGATATATTAAATTTAGAGTTTGGAGTGACATCAATAATGTTTAACTGATTCTTTATAGAATGATTCCGTTTACGAGTCCAGCGTAAAAATGGAAATTCATAATGGCACCTTGAAATTCGTTAGTGGTTCCCATCTCCAAATTGTCCATGACTATCAATTTTTGCTGAATTTTACGTAAGTGAATACAGAACCCTTAAGTACATAAAATATTATACTAAAAATATTTTAATACTTTTGCTAATTTTTGGAAACAATTAATTTGAAATATTTAATTTAATTTTAAATATTTCAAAAAATTACGTTTAGAATCGAACCCATAGCTGGTACAGGCTGGATAGGCGTGAATGATACATTAACTGGCATGGGGGAACAAATTCTTACTGGCGAGGCTCATATCTCCATTATGCCAAGTTCCGTGGCAGCTTATCGTGCAAAGAAGTTGTACTTCATCCCTTCAGTTCTTTTTACGGAGTAATAAGTTAATATTTTACTAATAAAAAAAATTATTCGTTATAAATAACTTTGTAGAATTACTTCAAAACTAGATAAGTATAAAATATTTGAAAACATCAAGTCATTACTCATCATTAACGAAATAAATGAAATGTAGGTCCTGGGGTTTCTACCGGGAGCAAACGATACTGGAATCCAACATCTTCGCTCTGCCTTTCGAAAGTTCTGTGTGGTTCTCCATACTTCTACTGGGATTAGTCTTCTTGGTCACAGTTGTCTGCATTCAAAGGTGTACCGAAGCTGTGGGTACGGAATTCGGTGAATCTGGTTTTGCTCACCTTGGATTCTGGCTCTTTCGGGTTTTCTGCTTGAAGGGTATACAAGTTTTGAAAAAAAGAACCCGAATAAAACATTACTCAATAATGCTAATGCTACGTATAAGTATACATTAATTAAAAGTTCTAAAAATAATGTGCATAATTTCTTTTTTCAGGTTCGACAAGTCCAACGAATGTTACACTTCGGATCCTCTGTTTCATAGTGCTGCTGGCTAGTTTCTTCATCTTAACACTCTACACAGCAGCATTCGTAGCAGCAATGTCCGCCCCCAAGGCGGCCATCACTTCTTACAAAGATTTTGAAAAGTATGGATTTGTTGTTTTCACTAATCCGAATTATCCGAATTATGCTGAGCATTTTCTTCAGGCCAGGCGGGTAAGTTTATTAGCAGGCGGAAATATTCTGTAGCAGAAGTCTTTTATTATTTCTTATTTCTATCAATCACGTATAAAAAACATAGATTTTTTTATATTGATTATTAAATAAGAATCTTAAAAATGACTTATTGTATAAAGAAATCATTTTGTATGATTCAGTTTTTGTATGTTTAGATAGTATACCATGTTATAGGTACACTCAAATGTAATTTTAATTTCTATATCAATTTCCTGCAAATATTTGTAAAGGAAGCGAGCGCAGCAGTCCAAACCATCATAAACAATTCCGACAGAATATACGTCAGCGATGTGGATGTAGCCCTCAAGCTTCTGGATCCGACAAGAAGATACGCATATCTTATCAACTCCGACGGCTTCTTTCAAGCAGTTCTAGGTAGACAAAATCTGAGTACTCAGGATCTGTGTACTATTGCGAAACTGAAAAATAGTCATGGGCAGAAGATTATGGGTTCGATGTTCATGAAGAAGGGGTCGCCATTTCAAGAACTGATTTCGCATCGGTATTATTTATTATTTAATTATTTTTATTTATTTAATGTTTAAAAATACATTTTAAATTATGTAAACATGCTTTCAATGCAGAACAACCGTCCTCATAGAGCGCGGCTTGATGGACCGCTACACAGGCCATTTTTTGAGGGACACTTCAATTCAGTGCCTGAAATCCTCCCGGATTTGCGTTCGATTAAATTTCGAGCAATGCCGACTTGCTTATGAGATCCTAATTGGAGGAGCCGTCCTTACATTCTTTGTTCTTTGCTTCGAGAAAAATTATAAACTGTCACGAAAACTGACTGAGCGTAGAATATTCGGATTTTACTGAAAATAATTACATGCTCTTAAGCCTTTTCATATGGAAATTAGTCTTTTAATTCCGCATATTAAGTATATCGGATATGTATCTCGTGCTATAAAATGTTTATTTCGAACAGATTTTTTCATGAAGTGCATCCGGGATATTATTTGCATGCAATATAAATAATAATGTCAATAACAGTTTACTTTTACATGCATTATAAATACTTACTCCTAATCGTAAGTTTCAAGTAATTACACCAGATGGTTATGTCAAACCAGTCCAGCTAAAATTAATTCCTTTATATAATAATTATATTATTTTTTCTGTATTTTGTAGTATGCCTTTAATATTTAAAAAAATCAGTTTAGTTTTGTTTAACCAACCCTGTAGTTTGATATTTGATTTCAGATCTCAACGCGCACTTTCCTGTTACATACATAAAATTAAACAATAATGACACGTTCTTCCGTAAGAATTTATAATTTACTACAGCATAATTAATACAAGGACTTCAAGTCTAATAAAATCAAGTCCTAACAATATATTTTCTCGATAATTACTTGCCCAAGAGGGTTGATTTCCAACAGTAAGTATGTAAATACAGTGTAAGTATCCTTCGAATACAGCTGTGTTGCTAAAAGCAAGAATGCTCAGGGTCTTCATGCTAACATAAAATATATCCTGTTTTAGATTTAGGTTGGTTGGCCTGTTGAAAGAGAATTCATTTAAGAAATTCTTCATAATAACAGAGTTACTCTATATCCAAAAATTTATTTATTTAGTAAAACTATTAACTATAGTAGGTGTATCGTACTCCATCCATTAACACATTTCAAGTACCCAGCCCCAAGAGAGTCCAAGAAGTATAAACATAACATTGAAGTCACATTGGAGCAAGTATAGACGGTGGAGCACAAGGTCGATATTGTCTGTTGAACACACTGCGTACATTCATGTAAGTACAAAAGATGTTACTAAAAGACGATGGCCGTATGCTGTTACTATAATAAAATAAGCTCAAGCTAAACCGCACGAGCCACAATAGATACCTAATTATATTTTAAGTATTGATAAAAAATGACCAGAACCAGATAACAGAAGACAATATTTTGCTTGGAAGGTTTGGACATATGTATATAGTCGGTGAAGATGCAAAGTGGCCTATCTCTACGTGCGTCTAGCTGCAAAGGGGAAATCCACCATCATCTTAAGTGCAAGGATTGGGATAACTCCACCATAATTTACAATTGCCTTGCAAATGAAATTAACAAACAAAACAAAAAAAACAAATGAAACTTTTAATACAAGCTCCCTCCGTTTTCAGGTTTTAATGCAATTTAAATGGGATAACTCATCTTGAACTGAATTAATATAGGATATCTCATCTTGAATTTAGGTTCACCTGGAGAGCTCCCACTTTGCATCTCCACCGAGGATATCCAAGAAAAACATGGGAATCAAAGAGTTACAGTATGCATAGTGACGTTAGTGATGGGAAATGAAAGGGAAATCCATGCCCATGAAACGAAACGAAACGATGAAACAGAAAATACAACAAATGCTGCAGTGGATGTACACGTAATTGCATTGTGCATTTCATCAACCTCTAAATACAAAACGCACAATCTCTTTACGCACAACATACGATCTAATACGCGTATGCGGCAAAAATGTTTCCATACAATCGTATAGGTTCCTATGCTTTACTATTGTATGTTATATGCAATAAGAAAAGTTTCAGTGCGTGAGAAATTTTCCGCTCTCGTGTTGGATAGTAAAAATCTACGCATAAACATATGTACATACAACGGTAATAATACGTTACTCTCCTACATAGTAAAATTCTATTATGCTTCTTCCCTCAAACAACAAGACGCGACGAGAATCTTCCAGATCCCCCCACAATATATAACATGTAGCTTGTATAGGTAAAACCCGTTTGATCCGATATATAAGCGGACGGTGGGACAGCTGATAGGCAGTGTACTTAAGGAACGTAAGTAAAACACACGCACACGCAGTTTGGTATTCGTCGCTTTAACAAGAAGAATAAGTTCCAAGAATATACAAGAAGGGAAAAATTATACAACAATACTTGAATATTATTACGCATTTACATTGTTGTAATCAATTTATTATAAATTCTTCAACATGAACTTGGTAGAGGAACTAAGTAACGATGTGGACAGGCTCGTGGAGGACGTAAGTAGTAATTTCCGTATTTAATTCATGTATGTAGTTTTTAATCTCTCGCACAAGGTGTACACGGTGTAATTCTTAAAGTAAAGCCGGGTGTGGTGATGTTGTTGTCGGCAAATAATAACACACGAAACATTTACATGCTTAAATCATTTGAATTTTAAAGATAAAAATTACATAACGAATACATGTAGAGGTAAACATTTATTTCCACCTGAACTTCCAGGTAATGTTGTGCTGTGACAAACAAACATTATTATCTTGGAAAATGTTATTTAACCCTTGAAACCTTCTATAGTAGTAGTAGTTGCTAAGCTATTGCGTAAACTTAAAAAATATAATACAAATGTCTCTGAATAAGTAGGTAGACATTTTAGTCAAATAATTTAGGTAAATAAATATCCATAAGCAAACATAAAGTCGCAGAGGAGAGTTGGAAGGTGAAAATAGTAAATTTGCATCTGGGCACAAACAAATAATAAATAAATGTTGACAACCACGTTGTGATAAAAACGGAGAGTCACCATTCATGTACAATGTATAGCGGAAGGAAATATGATAGCTCCTTCATATATAAATACTTATACTTATTTATATTTATATAATAGATGATGGTATATTCATTCCCAGTATTACTCTACATCATGGCAAAGTAAATATTGCGTCAACAATCTTTGGGTGATCATATTTAGAGATTCATAGAAACACCAAGGGAAACACTTAACCCCGATGGAAATTATTATTGTTATTGCACGCTCCCTTTGCGGCAGTGACAGTAATTGTTAAATAACGTCAGCAGTTATTAGCATGAATGTTAATTTAAATTTAATTAATTCTATCTTTCAACTCTCACTTATGTATTGTTGGTGTTGTTGTGTCCATGAATTAGTTTGTACTTCGGCTGTGAGAGTCAACTTTATTAGAGAGAATGAAAATACTATTTCATTCCTTGCGGTCCCACACACACACTCACTGTTGACAGTATTTGCGATGTAAAGCATTGACAAATGTAGCCCATATATATTTTTTTTATTCATATGCATGAACTCTATACTGACAGGAGCATTCACACTTGATGCAAACATAATATAGAAACTAAAAACAATCCATTATATTGTATAACAATTATATTAGTATATCATTCAGATTAATAGTTCCGAGCATCGTGTCATATACCACACGCATTTTTACACACACGCAGTAAATTGCTTTATTTGCAGGTCCCTTCCTTTAATTTTTGCGTACATATTAGTATGCAATTATTCGTGTTACAATATTCTCTTCTGCCTTTTATGTCTGCAAAACACTTTATGCGGACAACTGCTTTAGGATTACTTGCCTGGTTGAAATCTATATGTTAATGCTTAAGATATTATAAGATGTACATACGCTGTTAATGTATAAGATGACGTGATAAAGTCATATAGTGTATTATGCGTCCAGGGGCGAAATATCTTTTCCTAAAGGAATAATACACGACCTCACTCGCAAACTGTCTGTAAATGAGCAGTAAAAAATCACAGGCAAAATTTTATGAAGCAGCGAAAGCAATAATGGAAGTGACTCTCTAAAAGTCCACGTGTATGTACAGAACTGGTATACGTACTTGCTTAAACCGTAGTTTAAATTTGCGAAGGTGCTAAAAAGTTTTAAGAAATCATAACGTTAGGAAATATTAGCACTCTCGCGGATTTAAAGTGGCATTATGCCTTACATATATAGCATGTAAGATAATATACATATAAATGATAGTAAGAAAGAGGAAAGGAATAAGGTCCTGCCAAAACCAAGACAAGAGGTAAACTCTGTTTAAAATCTGATAGTAAAAGGCCGATCTCTTACAACACAACAGGTACATGTAGACATTATGTCTACATGGCTATAAAGGTGATGTACTTCATTGAAGCATGCTTGTATCTTCATAAGAAATATATGATTAGTGAAGTATGAAAATCACTTTTGGTTATCACACTCTGGAGATGTAAACGTAAGTATCTTCATATAGCATACGTGTACATAATAACATATAAAAAGTGCATAAAAGAAGATCTGTTCATATAAGGAAAAGTTGTATAGACTACAGTGTAACGACAATACTTAATCATAGAGGAAAAGTTAATGTAACAGAACTAAAGGTATAAGGAATAAAAAGAAGTAACAGCGTAAAGGAAAGGTGATAAGAACGTTACTATAGAATGCTCTATACATACCTTTTTGCATCTCACGGTGAGACTTATTGCTTGGCCAAGTGGAATTATTCATAATGGTGAAGTAGGAAAGGTATGGATTTAAATTGGCCCAGGAGGAATTATACAACAGTCACTACTACAACTACTAAACTAAAAGTGACTATGTATACTTACTATACTAAAGTACATAGATAGATAGTTCAAGTCCCATCCGTCCACCCACTATGTGCAATGTAAAATATAGAGGTAGATAGAGTATAATAGCATCTGCATACTAGTGTGTGGAAATTCATAGTCCATGTAATGATCATTTCCTCCCAGTGCCTGTACACTGTATATAAAGTATTTTTTTACAAAAAGGCACTTGACTGACGCTTCGTTTATTTTCCTGCTGTCTTCCATCAAGAAAGCATCTCATCCTCGTGTGTTCTATCTCTTTTTAATGTACAGCGAAGCTTCATCAACAGTGTTGGTCATTGAATTCACACATTCCCTTGTACATATACACATGCCTAAAAGTGAGCTTACGATTAGTTAAATAGTGTTTTAGTCGCACTACATTGTAAGCCCGGTCGGCATTTCTGCATGGTGAAGCCAAATTCCAAACTCATCTTCTCATCTCTGTGAGTGACGCATAATATTCAACTCGGCGATTTTCTTTCCACTGTTAATTTTTCAAGGATTTATTTATTTAAATCCTCTGAGGATATGTCTGTATGACCTGGATCCGCCTGGAATTAATAATTTCAATGCTGTTGCATTAAACAGGACTGCATGTGCTATAAATCAACGTTGATTTAATCGTGACACTTGATCTTTAAAAAGCAAAACATACAAACAACATACGAAGGTATACTATACGGAGATACTTTTGTGTACCAGTAGAGTTGATCTTCTGGGCCAGCGAGTTAATCCTTCGAGGACTTCAATAGAGTAAGGCCGTACTAAAATACTAGTTCCTGGTGTAAAGTTGTGAAATAGTGAAATTTTGGCTTTTGACCACATAAAAGGAAATAAATAACGCTATTATAAATTATTACATACACCGTTTTGCTTGAATAATTTGTCACCACTAGTTTTTTGTTGTCCTGCCAAGAAGTAAGATAATTACAAGAAGATATACTGACAAAAGCAAAATTACGAGAATTTTATAAAAGAATATTTCATTTGACACATCAGTGAACTTATTTAGAGACAAGCAGGAACAAAGACAAGGGCTGTGAGAACGATTGCTAAGTAGAGTTTTGAGTTTTACACAGTGAACATCCAAGTGTGTGGAAGGTGTGAAGAGCTGCACAATAGCAATTCTTACTTAGTAAACAAAAGCTAATTTGCACATGAGTACCTGCCTCCTACACAGTTTGACTTGTTAGGGTATTACTTACCATCATTTAGAGAGAGGGGTAAGTTTCATCACGGTTTATATTATATTAGAAATATTCTTGGGTTTTGGAATACATATATAGACCATTAGAGTTTGTGCACAGTTTAGCATTTTTGACGCAAGCTTCTGAATTGATGAGGAACTCGATCTTTTCTTATTGCAACACTTCTATTTTCGTCTGTCGACTCCGCTTGACCTTGTTTTTAGATGTGTCAGTACTTTCAAAGTAATTATCAGTTGCACATTGGCTTCATTGTTATATATAATCATGCCTAATGCTAATTGAAATCTGTACACACACACACACCAAACTCTCTCCAGTGCATTTTCTTTAGGATAGTCTATATCCATTATATTCTTAATAAGGCTTTAGTTCTTGGAAAGGTTTGCAAAGTTCGGTTGCCTATAAAAATAACTTTCAGATTCAATAATAAATTCCATTAAATCCATTGTTCTTCATTTCATATACTTAAGCAGGAACACGTGTAGCTATACGAACAATCAAAGTAGTAGAAAATAATAAAAGTATGGAAGTATAGTGTAGAGTAATAAAAGTAAAATAATTATTCCACCCATGCTGCTAATAATTTGTTTATGAACTTCTTATTTACAAGTTTATTGCCAAAAATAACAATGCACATCGCAGAAATTGTGCTATATATCGTGATTAAAAATTACACACGTATACAGTATAGAAGTATACCAGCCCGGAAACGGAAAACCTAGTTATCCATACAGAACATATAACTAATAATATTTTTATTACCATTTGTTTTTCAGATTGAAGCCACAAACAACACACTCAATTTGATTGCCAACTCTGTTCCATTGTGCAAGCAGAATAATTCGGATCTTCAGCAGCAGCAAAATCTGCAGCAACAAGTGATTCATCTAAATTTAAATAATAATTCCAGTCATTTGGAGAAAAAAACCCTTCACTTGGACTTGAATGATTCGGATCAAATTATACGTTTGAATTTACAACAAGAAGAGGAAGACATGTCAGCATTATCCCTAGAGCCAAAGCCGGTGCCGATGCGGGTAGAAGCTCGCAAGAGGTTCATGGAGACGAGTTTGGAGAAGAAATCCTTGTCAATGACAATGTCAACAGTGACAGTGACGACGGCTTCATCCACAGAAGTTGAAGTAACTCCAACTAAGTCCATTAATTCTGCTCTTTCTACGTCGATGAATGCTTTAGAAGAGAAATTCCAAAAGCTGAAAGGGCTCTCGAATTCCACTAATACATTGGAACAAGAAATGAAGTCTCCGAGGATGTATGGGCATTACCAAAATAATCAACAACAGCAACAACAAAATGCGTCAGCTTCCGAACTCTCCGATGCCCTTACTAGGACAACGAAAATAGAGACGAGGTCAAATGGGAATTTCTATAATAATCTTAGTGACGGAGGTGTTCCCGTTGTTACAGAAATTAAAATTCGTCAGGCCCCAGGGGACTTGAAAACTCCGCCACCTTCAAGGTCCTCATCAAATATTGGGATAGATGAAGTTGACAGTAGTGCTTACATGCCCGCATACAGGTCATCACCATTGCTGGGTTCCCCGGGGAGGAGTTGGGGCATCTCGTCATCATTGTTTGGTCGTTCTCCCGCTAAGAAATGGGGACAATCTCCAACAAGAAATTCGGATAGATATCCAGGGAGATATGGGGATGAATCCACAGATAGACATTCAGGTCATTCTCCAGCAAGACCTGCGGACCCGGACAGAAATTTGGCAACCCCTGAAATATTTTTGGACGAACCATCATCCCCGGAGCAAAATAACACCGGAGCATTGTCAGTCCCAGCTCCGGAATTACTCGTCCCGAGTGAGATGGACAAGAAGAATAGAACAAAATACGATTTCCATAACAAGATTGCTCATCCGGCGACAAAAGGGAAGAAAAGCAAGGAGAAGCCGGAGAAGGGCGAGAAAGTTAAGAAGGAGAGTCATAAGAAGGAAGCGTTTTTCGACTGTTTCGTCTTCATGTCAGATTGTCTCACTTGCTATGGTCAGCGCGATTAAAAATTGCCGCTCAGAAAATAGTAATAATTGCAAAAAAAAAGATTTTTGTCAAAATATTCCACGAGCAAGACACACAATTTTATTTACAATGACGTATACCATTTTATTTATTCTTCCAGTATTTATACTTGAAATAATAAGTTTTTAAAATCCATAACGCAATCATATGAATTCATATAATATTACATGTTAAAATTAAGTACATCATTGTTCGATTCTAACAGCAAAACCGTATGCTATGCACGTAGACAGTATTAAAATCTCGCGTGAATTCCTTTCCGCAACAGCTATATTTAACTACATAATACAATTATTATACATATGTATTATTTATATTTCCTCTTTCAATCAAAAAGTGTTCACGACCACAATACATAGTCATCCTATTTTGTTATCGGAGTTGGTAAAATCGTCAGTGAGGTTAAGTAATAGGTTTGTATAGTACAGTAAAGTTTTAAATATAGTAAAATAAAATAATTAAAACAATTTGTAGCTTTAAATTGTTTTATTAAAAATATGTAACTATAGTTAGTAACTATACCTAACTAGGTAAACAGATATTAGAAGCTTTATTATTAGGTAACTTGTTATGTAGCACTTTACCCCGTAATGATCTGCGATAGATTTTTAGGATTTACAGTTTAAAAATAATTTTACCTAATAACACATAAGTGCCCATAGGTACAACGGAAAGAACTGGAACATTAACTTGCATTTAAAAAAATATTATATTTACTTAATAATAATATAAGACAGCTATAATTTGTATAAACATAGCTATACGAATTCAAAACATGCAGCTAGAAAGCTACAAACGAATGTAATTGGGCAAGTTAAACTTGCTTATATTATCTATATTTTGTTTTTGTTGATCTTTAAAAGAAATGGCGAAAAGTTTGTAAATCTAATAATATTATTAGTAAAAGTAAAAAAGCAGTATATAGTAAAGAAATACGAAAGTTTATTTAAATATGAACGTCAAGTTGAAACGTATTACTACATATATATTTTTTGCATTTAACCAATTAATGTGATGTGCTCTAGATTATACTTGTGAAGTGAGTATATACGTATATAAGTAAATATAAATACCACAAGATTACATTTAAGAGTAATCTCCTTGATTGTACTCAATTGAGAGGAATGAAGTCGATGTAAATTAATGGTGCGATTAGATTTGTAATTGAATGCAACGACATTTACTATTATTGTTATTATTATTGCATTACTATTATTGGGGCAATGAGTATAAAACTCGTGTAAGTAAGTAAGGACATAGGTAGGTACTTAAGTACTGTCGGGTACGGAGTACTGTACAGGGAGTAATGTAGTAATGTGTAGTACCTTTTAATAGCTTTTGACATATGAATTTGAACAAATGCAAAAAAATTATTTTAGATTGTGCTGTGCTATTTCACAAGGAATTTATTGCAATTTCAACTATGGAATTCCATGTTATGGTATTAAAATATTATTGTATACCATTTAATATGTACTCTATAATATAAGTATATTAAAATACATTGCACGAGTATGTCATGTATTATTTTACTACAATAAAGCATTATTATTGATGCTCGTGTATCCTGTAATGATGAATAAAAACCGTAATAAGCAATTATTCTTCTCAATAGTTCTTATTCAAATAAGTATATTTCATGAACATATACAAAGCCATCTGTAATATAATATTCTATATCATATTACAAATGTTTTTGACCCGTGCCCTCGTGCAGACGTCTGTCTGACTAAAGGTTTGACATAATTACATTTGAGCCATATTTGAGCATTTAGTTGAAGGAATTTCCTATGAAAATGCGTTGAAGGTCCTTTCCATTTCCACACCTTGTCGATTATGTATTTAGCTACCAGCCATATGTACATATACATATACAGTATTCAACTCATTCTGCAGTTCAAACTCAGCTATTTATCCAAAATTCGTACTATAATAAGTATATGATATATACATAGAAAGGAAGGAAAAGTCGTGCAGAAAACCAGTTCTCATAATATGTCATGTTGAAATGATCTTTCCAGATGTAGGAAATGTGGTTTTAATATTAATTAAATCTGTTTTTTGCTCAAATATATACCCAGACAGTAATAATTGCTACGTCCATTTGTCTTTTAGCATTGCTTATTCATCTTTATTGTTTATATGGCATGAAGCTTGAAAATACTCATACAAATGCAACTCTACAAGATTTTTCATTTATCCAAACTTAATAAACACAGCAAGAATTTCCATTTATGTATTATTAACGTCAAATAGGAAATGAGGTATGTTTGTAAAATTAAATCAGTAGAATAAGCCCAAAGAGGAGATCTACCTGTGTGATTTAAAAGTGATTTATTTGACTTCAACTTTGTCCAAGTATAAATGGACATGATCCATACTATGTATATACGTGTAATGTACATCTAGGTATTTAAGTGTTCACATTTATTTAGTCATAATATATAAGTATTCGTATATAAACAATTCACAATAAAATACATATACATGACGTAGGTTTTAACTTGCCAGAAATTTTTACATATTAAATTTTTTCAGAGATTTACGTAATTAAATTCATAAACTCGTTTGAAATAATTTTAAAAATTCAGGAGTGTAATCATAATAATTAACTTATACTTGGTCTAATAACGCGTTTAACTTTGTTAGCTATTACATTATTTGAAGAAGAACAATGTATTACAATACATAGCAAGCGAGGCGACACATACTCTAAATAAAACGTTGAACAAAATTATTAAAGCTAATTTGGCAGTGTATTTCTGGCAGTAATTGCATTCCAATTCTCAGACATTTATTTATAAAAAGTCCTAAACACGCCTATAGATCTTATATGTATATTAAAGTTCTATATATTATGAAACGTTGAACGTGTATAAACATTACGATCAAGGATAAAGATGAAGGATTATAAAATACAATACGTTAACTAATATTAAACGTGTATACATATGGAAGTCATACCGAACGGTGTACACATCAAAACAATCTAAGACACATCGATGCCAAAATACAAATCGATCAATGTACATTGATCATTAGTAATCACAAGTACATTTGATTTACCTATAGACCCTATAGAATGTACCTATAGAACTAAAAGTTTAAATATTAAGTAAATTACTGAAAAGTCTGGAAACCCTGTTCAATTACTTTGAAGTGCAAAAGCATTCAAAAATACATATATACTTATACGTTCACATCGTGACATTTACTTTAAACGTGTAAACCATTTGTGTTGCTATCTTTAAAATCTCAGTTCGGATTATTCTGACCATATTTTAGCGTTTATCTGTAAACACTATAAAATTCGTCCATATATTAATCCAGTTCCTAAACAATGTAGTAATTTGTTCAAGAATTTCGTAATACAATTCTATGATTGTGTAAACAGTAAAAATGTAGAAAAATTCTTCAAAACCGTTACACATGTAACTATATATACTAAATAAATTTTAACACTATATATAGTGTTTGTCATTTTTACCTTATCAAGTCCGATTATAAATTTTTCAAAAATTCTTCCAGAAGGAAGAGCGAACTTAAAATTCGGATTTCAATATTTGAGAAAAAATTACGTAATTCAATTTCAAATAGTCCATACAATTTCTACAAATTACAACAACACACACTATTTATAATTAAGATATGGTAAAAACCATGCTATTCTAAGAGAACCCTGTTAAGAATTAATAAGTTTAAACCCTGTAACTTCAATACTTGTAAATATTAACCCTGTATTTTGTTTTGGAGAATAACACATTTATGCTTGTTGTCTATAATGAATTATGTATTCCATAATAACTATTCAAGACTGTTTTGTAATCAAGAGCTACTATACAATGTACATTGTAGAAAGCCGAAGACATGTAAATTGAAAATCATTGAACCTGACTTTGGGGCAGTTGATTTTTTACAGTGTACGAATTAACTAATAGTAACTACGAAAAAAATAAAACCCTGTATATGTTTGCAACAATAATAATCATTTGATATTATCATGTAGAACCCTGTTTATATCGTTGACGATGGAGTATTTTTGATGTATGTATTATAGCCTTATTTCAATAGAAACCAAAATTTCACGCGCAGATCGTGCTCTTCCGGTAGCTCCATTATCCACTTCCGCACGGTTGTCACTACCACTCCAATTATAATGGTCATTGCACCGACGATGCTAAATTAAACGTAAAAAATTACAGTCCATTAAGTATGCATGGTTGCAATAAAATACAAATATGTGCATTGAATTTCACGTTAATTCATGTAGTTCTCGTCACAAAATTACAGTGCACAATGATTGGACAGCATATTGATTATGGTGAAAGCTATAAATTTCCGAAATTTTAAAAATGTATAATAATAATTTTTTTAAATCAATAAAATAAACGCTAAAATTATTTCATCAACAGAAGATTTCTAAAATAAAACTAAATACATTTTACAGGAATATCAATTTACTGACGTAGTACTATTATTTTTTAATGAAAATCTCACCTAAAAACATCTGGTAGCTGATTCAAAAAGATCATTTGCCAGAGGAAGGTGAAAATAACCTCGGAGGTTCGGATCAGTGAGACTGGCCCCGCCTCTTCATATTTTAGAGCTTGCGTGAAAAAACTTTGGCCGGCAAAAGCCAAGGCGGCGAGAGTGATGGCCAAAAACCAGTCCATTCCCGTTTTAGGGAATTCTAAAACTCCAACTATCAGTGCACAAATTGAGCACTCAATGACACTGTAAAATCCGTAGAAAAATGTCACTAGACCGTAGTGAACATTACGGAGCCATCGGAGAATGACGTAGGTAAACGTGGCGAAGAACATGCAGCCTAGGGCCATGCCTGCTCCTATCTAAAATTAAAACAATTTTAATAATTTAATATTTAAAAAATAATTATGAATATAATATTAGCTATATAGATAAATTCAGTTGTATGTATATCTATGTGTCTAAATGTCTCACCAAATTATTGGAATCGAACTCCGACGCGCCAGACAGGATTGGCGGACGAGTGATGACTCCGATGCCAAGGATTGTCATGAACGCCATTAAAATCGGGACAAGGCCGAATTTTTCCCCGAGCATCCAATGGGATAAAAGCCCGACGAAAACCGGCGTTGTAAACGAAATAACCTGGAAATTCAGAGAAAAAATATTGTTAAAGTAAAAAAAATATTTATGTGTTTTATAAATTAAAACAATTAAAAATCAAAATCGATTATTAATTATAAAAATTATAATTATTACGAAAAATATGCTTTAAACGTTTTTATTTACTAATAAATCAAATACACCGTAAATTGAACAAAAGTTGTAGAAAATTATAGAAATAAATGTATGTATATTAATAAATAAATTATAAAAGATAATTTGCAGAACATTTCCAAAAAATAAAATATTTATAATAAAGACCACGTAGAAATTCCAAAAACGTACCGTTGCATCGCCGATTTCAATGTATTGCAAAGCGTAGAATTGCATGATGACAGCCGTACAACCGAAGAAGGCGCGAAGCTAAATACATAATAATACATACAATTAAATATTAATTTAAAAAAACTATTATTTGAATCTAAACCATGTAAACATGCATAACTCATCGTCAGAAGTGCAACCTTATTCGTATATAATGAAAATATGTTAAATTAAGGCAACTCACAAAAAGAAACATGGAAGTCTTCAACTTGTCCGGCTTCAAAAGTGGCTGAATAGAGTCGAAAACTGGCTCCTGGCGAACACAAGTACTAAATACGAGAACGGGTAAGGAAGGTAATAATATTCCCTGGAATCTCCAAATAGCTACGTTGAAGGGATGGTAACCAATTAATAATTTGGCAATGAGTGTAGTCAAAGATAGGAAGACACTCGCCAGAACAGCTAAAATAATTCCCCAAAAACGTTGACACCTTCTCTTTTCCCGCAGGACACCTTCCCGAGTTTTTGCTGGTGGTCTGAATGGCGGCACTTCTAGTCCAGATTTTAATTTATCATTTTTTGTTAACTCATCCGGCAATAACACATTTACATAACTATTCCGCTCATAACGTGAACCATGATTTATTAACGGAGTTTCCTCTCCTGAACCCGTTAGCGTGTCTTCGATTGTCATTTTGAGGGTGTAATGTTTTTTCTTTTATTTTAAATTTAAAGGTTTATTTATTTAAATTTGGTTTATTTTAATTTTGTTTACTCCAATGATCTATTTCCTTTCTACTTTCACCAATTTATTATTCCTTTGTATCGATTTTACTTTTTTTATTTTTTAAATGCCTACAACGTTCACCAAACGGGTCCAGGAGTTCTCCAATTCGCGTGCTCGCCGGTTGCACGTTGAAACCCAACTGCAGTGTCTTTTGGCTTCATTAACATATAAGAGAATCCTTACGAGACCTACAAGTTTCTTAATAAAACACTACAAGATTTTTTCGCTTATCAGCCATACCTTTTCAATGCACAGGTAAATGAAGCTGAGGATATGTGCTGATATTACATACATATTAGATAACGCTATCTTAATACTGATATTCAAGGCTATCAACATCCGCACTGCTGCTCTTTGATCGTGTGTATAATATTCGCTTTCAAGTGGACATGTGTACATGAGATTGTTCTACAAAATAATCCCCTTCGTCTTCACACATTACTCACATCTTAAAAATTGAGATTTTATTCCGACAATTTTTACCCATCTCCTTTTTTATGTATTATTACGTTTAAATACTGTAAATTTCACGGGGTAAAATATTCACTTCCTTGTTTTTAGGACTGGACAATAATATTGCGAGATCATAAAATCATGTGTCCATATGAGGATGAACAATGTATTATTAACGTTGAAAGAAGGCATATAATATATTACATAGGATCGGAATAATAAACTGAGGCTTAAATGTTAAACATAATATTTATAATTTTTATTAATTAATAAAATAATAAATTTATAACGAAATGCATTATTATTTTAATTATTAATTCTTGGTATGAAATTTATCTTTTATGGCCGTATCTGTGAGCGTGAGGAACCATAGTATTTGTATTTACAGGCATTTTTTTAACATAAACTTTTAAATCTCTGTATTTCAGTTGGTTTCTACATAGGGCGTTTAGTAACGTTATAAATTATTTCCTTCGAGTATATTCTGTATGTGTAAGGCATACTTCGTGTATAATTAGCTAATATTGAAGGTCCTTCTTTCCAATTGAACTTGATCAGGAAAAAGTATTAGTTGCTAACATTACAATGGCTTCGACTTCAGACAAAAAATTGTTTCCAACCCTTTAGCTTTTTTATAGGTCTTCCCATGTTCCCATGCTACGCTGCTATACTATACTCCCGTATCTTATTTCCTCGTGCTCACCAGCAACACAATTGACATAATATTATGAAAAGCACTGTGTTATTGTTATGTAAGAAGTAAAGAAGTGATAAGAAGTAAGAACATATCTTACATGGATTCTCAAGGTGTACAAAATCAGAGTTGCGTGCAGGAAAGTCAACATACATACATAGACCTAGACAAGCCATCATCAATATAGATGATAGACGATATAATATTATCTATGTTGTATTATGCAGTAGGATTTTTGGGGGTCCATCTCCATCGCCAAGCTAAAGTATAATGACATAACATGTATGTATATAGTGTAAAAATGTATACGAAAATACCTTGATTATATCTTATTTGATAACTTGTATGATATGAGCATAGTGTATTTTAAAATGAATAAAGACAGACGCGAACCTTCCAAAGAAAGGCTTCCAGTGATATATAATATCAGGTAGGACGGTGAAGATCCTTTACAAGAGTTAATCGTGCCTTCTTACCTGTTTTAGCTAGTATATCTGTATACTAGTATATACTATAGTACGTATATACGAGTACATTGTATGCATTTTATGTCGCGAAATTACAAGCAAAAAATCAAGTGAGCACGTTGTGAACTGCTGATTCTGGATGCGCTTATTCATTTCCATACGACCGCACTTGGTCCTAGATTTACGATCTTTGGTTTTTATGATCTTCGAAAACATTTTGTGAGCGTGTTTGCAAGTACTTTTACTTATATGCATACATCTGATTAAGTAATGTGGAGATTTTAACTAACAATGTCCACGTGAATTTAAACGTCTTTCAGTAAGCGGGCGGCTGTCTATACAATGTTCCGTCCTTACCTTACGTAATGTATGTAATAATCTGGGTACCTGCAAATGTTATATGATTGAACTCCAGTTAATGATCTTCATGATTTTAATGAATTCAGAAGTTTTTTTTAGATTTACTAAGATTTCAGTAAATTAATATTACGACAAATTTGATACTAAATCAATAATTAAATATAACTTTTAATTAAAAATATTAGTAATAAATCAATAAGTTTTTAATGTAAACAAATTAATGAATTATTAGTATAAATAAATATATAATATAAACAAATAAACAGTAACTAATTAATATAAATTAATAATTTAAAAATTATTATAAATAAATAAATTTTTACCACAAATAAATAAACAAATTGTTTAATATGTATATAAATTAAATTTAGTGTGAAACTAGTTAAACCTAATCAATCACTTATCACGCCGATCTAAAGAGCTTCTAGACCTTAATGCATTCTACATGTATCATTATAAAAATAGAAAATTCCTCCACCCTCAAATTAAATGCTTAAAAATTTACACTTACATACATGTTACATATTACATGAAAGATTGCAAGTGCAGTATTGCAGTATGTACTTTTCCATTCATAGCCTTGAGTATACTTGAAGGTTGCATACAATAACTTGTAAATTCCAGATAATGAACTGTGTACGCAAGACTGCAAGACTCACGTGGATGCACACTTGTCTGCTTATCTTTTTGCAAAGTTCCCTCTCCGGTTTTACTTTTAACTAATTTTATATGGTATAGGTTTACATAATTATAAACTTACACACGACCACGACAAGAAAATCAGGATTTGCAGGATCATGGATGAATGTCCTGGAGGTCGGAGCACACCACGCTTTTTCTATGGAGTGCCACATTGGAATGCAATGGCATTATTATTATCTAACGTTGAACGTGTGTATCAAAGTATCAATGTGTAACATTTTTGTGTGGAACCCATTCACCAAGTTTTGTGCAAATATTGAGTACGCACGTTTTGACAGCGTGCATCTTTGATCTTAATGCCTCTACATAATATACATGTTCTTTACATAAAATGATTCGATCATATTGCAATTTCCGATTCACACAGGGAGCGTCAAATTTCACTTTTCTATTAAAACATGTATTTTACAGAAGTGTATATGTACTAACACCTACAACCAGTACAACCTACTCTGTAGGTTGGTATCTCGTGTCGTATAGAAAAGATAAAAGAACCACCTGGACGATGATGAGTTACGTCAGAAGTCGTTTACATTCATGAGGTTAAGGATAGTAGTTGTTGGATTTAATGAACAATCGACAACATGATTAAACGAATTACGTGTGAATGGTTTAGTATTTAAAGTACGTTTTTATAGTTCAATAATGATAGTTTATTACTATAATGATTACTATTATTAGTATTTCACTTAAAATTTTTGATTCATTCAGCATCAATGAAGAAGGTAACGTTGTGTAGATATGACAGCAAAAACCATTTGCCTTATACTGCGGAATCATGAATATTTAAACACCAATATAAATATTAAATTTACATACTTCACACTTCAGGAGCAAATTTTGATGAAGTCATTAAATATATTGACGATTGCTGCAAGTATTTGAGCTAGAACAGACATAATTAACAATTATGGTATTAATTAGAAATACTAACAAAGCTGAAATCAAGCTTATTAGATGAGTGCACTTTATCAGTCGTGTGCTCAAATATGTACATGCAGATAATTTTTGTTTGTACTTATTTTTTTTACATGTAATCCCTGAACCCGCCTAAAATGCACAACATGCTTCGACAACTAATAGATACACCTGAACTTGATTGGAAGAAGCCACGCTAAGAAGCGTAGCTGTCAAAACATGATTTGTTCTACTTGACTATATTGAGTGATGTACAGGCGCAGATTTGCATACTCGATTTATCATTACAGCTACGTTGTTATAAGATTAGGTAAGTGTAAGTACTTACTACTCAAATTCTTATGCATCCCAATTTTGCTTCTATTTATTAATGCTGTTTGATAGAGCAATACATACAATTGAAGGTGAGACAGTTCTGACAGGTAGGTAAGTAAGTAAGTAGTAAAATAATGTAGTAGGAATGACATAACATCCATAATGAACGTCTTTTTTATTTGTCCTAAGTTTTATCTGATCGTTACTTACGTGCGAGTGACTTCTGCTGTAAAGCTTTCTACAGACACGGGATCAAATATCATACCTGTCTGGTTTCGATGCAGACAATAAAAATACAGAACAATATTGTAAAACAATCTGCTGTACAAAGAATATGAAAGTCTACTTTAATAATATTGTAACAAATTAATTTGGTGATAAGCTATTTAAAAGGTATTTATTAATTATTAATTAAGTAGAAAATAGAAAATAGCAGCAAATAAGTTACTTAATAGTGTACTATATTCCTATACGTGTAATATACAAAGGCACAATATTCGTTTTCGTTGACTTATTGGTCCTTACTGCTGCATGACTTATTGTTCTTGTGTAAATTGGGGTAGAAATATCCTTTAAGATAATACAGAATTAAATTTTTGATTATTTTGAAGTCAATCACAATTGATTTCAATATATTTTGAAGTTGTTGAGAATGTGGGTAAAGTTATTGCATATTATATGTAATTTGTAGAATAAAAAGTTTGACTTGACTTTTAAATTGCTAAATTGTATATGACTCGTTGTGTGTAGTATAATATATAGGAACTCTCTATTAAGGCAAAGCCAAAGCCCAAAAGTCACTGTAAAGTGTTCCTTCAGTATTCATTCCCCCATGGACCAAAAGTATTTTCTTAGATCCTCCAGTCTCGTCAGCACTTCCCTCTCCCAAATTAATCAAAGTCAAAGCTGCATCCAGTCGCGGGGCTGAGAATTGCTCCGTAATCAGTTCTGTCCATTGTAGACTTTCTGAAATAAAGTACATTAGACATTAGTAATATGTACAATACTTACTCCATTGGCTTAGGAGCATGTTGACGGTTATGCTGTAGTAATTTTTTTATTAAAATGTACACGCTTAAGGTAACTTCCTTCATACTACTTCATCGCTTACATGTTTTGACATACACGAAAGTAATATTTAAATCGTTTTGATGCAATAGTGGTGTCATAACTACAAAATCTAACCTGTGTCAAACTTCCATAGATCCCCTAAGGTTCCGTCATCGCCCAAACCCCCCAAAATATAAATGTCTTTTCCTTCCTTTGCAATCCCTTGTGCAGCTCTTCCTGTAGGATAAACTTCCGACTTAATCTTAAACCAGGACGGAGTTGTTTCCCGGAAGTCTTGCAAGTCAATGGAATAAAGATCGTTGAAAATGTTGAACTCGTGCATTCCACCATGGACAAATATCTTGAAAACGGAAAATAAACTTTTTTATTTAAAAAAAATAATTATTATGGTGTAAAATTATAAATACCAAACAGTACTAACTTTAACTTATCAACAATAACAACTGCTAAGAAAATAGAAATAAAATTGTATAATAAATAAATCCTTTTACTTTCGTTCCCACGGACGTCATCACATGACCTTGCCTTAACCCAGGAGTATCACCTGTTACCACAATCCTCTCCCATTCTCCAGACTCAATGTCGTACAAGTAAAGATGACCATCAGGTACTGCATGCTCTCCTTTAACACCACCTCCATAAACAGCCATGTAAGTTCGCTCTCCAAGTTCTAAACAAATAAGATATTTAAATATTTAATTTATATTAATTGATGAAAAATTAATTAGTGACCATTAATTATTTTAATACACGTTTAATTGTCAAAAAAGATAAATCTTTGTTCCTCACGAAGCAAACAGGAATTTCCCCCTTGCGTCCTCGGAAAAGGAACCCCAAAATCACTCGTGTTGTCATCCTCACGAGTTTGGACAGCAATCTCCTTATTGACTGAAAACTTGCTCACGAATTCTCCCGTCTCAATGTCCAAGTAGCAAACATCATTCCTCGGCATTTGAAAATCTGCTCCGCCAAAGATCCAGATCTTATCATTGTCTGGATTTATAGCAGCAGCAAATTCATATCTTCCGGTAAAGTCTTTGCAGTCGAGGGATTCCCAAACCATTTCTTCTGCATTATTGGGGTTTGCATAGTCCAAGACCCATATCTCTTTAATATCCCCTTCATGATTTCCACCCCCGAGCATGTAAATCTTCTTGGATTTTAAGCAGGTAACTAAGGCATGACCAACCCTTTCCGCAAATATCGTCGAGGTATTCAGAGAATGCCATTTTAACGTTTGCACGTCCTTAAAACAGCCTTCATATTTAACAACTATTTCTTCCTCCACTGCTGCTCCAGCTTCATTGACATCCGTTGTAAGGGTTTCCCCAGTCACAATCTCATCCTCAGCTCCAGCGACGGCGGCGTCTGCTGCTTTAACAGCATGATTAGGGGATTTGGTCAAAATCTCGTCACCCGCTGCAGCAGTTTCTGCTGCTACTTCCCCGACATCAGTTTGGGATTTTGACAAAATCTCGTCGCCACCCGCAGCAGCAGCCGCTGCTCCTCCTTCACAACTGACGGCGACGGCATCTTCGGAGATCGGGGACGACATGTTCGATTCAAAAGCTGCGGATGCTACGTTGATGCTGCAAAATACCGCAACTTCACTGCAATAAATTAAATTACAAAATGTTAAAAAAATCTAATCAATCCTTTTTAAGCTTTGAACTGAATATAATTATTATATTCATTTCAATTCATTTGGAATATTCTACTAATTATTGCCATGATTTAATGACACCTACATATTCGGATCTATTCTTGGAAAGGTCAACTGCACGGGTCGATCTTGATCAGACTCCGACTCCTGCGACCGTTCTTCTTGTTGGGGTTGGGGTATTTCGTCTGTATTTTTATTACTATTTGTTGTTTTATCGTTGTTTTTGACTTCTTTTTTTCGCCCACATAATAGGCCTTTCATTCGGATTCGGATTTCGGAAATTCAGATTTCAGTTCAGTTTTCAGTTCAGATTAAGATGTCTAAATATTATTTTGTAAAAAATTGTTTCAGCGGTTGTTTATTTCAATGTCAAATCAACCCTTCAGAATTATTGAAAAATATTTGATTTTTGTGGTTCATCTAAGGAGTTGAAATTATTTTTAAATAAATAAAATTTGTTCGATTTGTTTCAAAAACTCTGACAACTGTTTCCCCGTGAATTCTTCCAAACTTTATTCACATACCAACATTCCCGTCTTTTATATTTTGCGAAGTCAAACGGGCAATAATGCAACCGACCGACCAAGTCAACCTGAATGATGAGAATGTGGAATAATATTGATGATTTATTTATTTAGAATGAATAAAATCCCAATGCCGTTGCCGTACGAAGGAAGTGTAATGAATTTTGCCGCACTGCAAATTCAAGTAGAATCGAGCAAGGATGCATAAATCCAAGGAATAATATACAGATACATGAATGAATTCCTTTTTTATGAACTATTTTTACTGAATTTATTTAGAATTTTTTCCATTTTAGTAGCCTTTAAGTGCCAAAAATAGATACAAATTATTTTTAAAAGAGTTTTGGCTAAAATTTGACAATTTTTGTTACAGTAAATTTTCCCGAGACTGGTCAAAGATAGAAACTGAACTGACACGTGAAAAATGCTACAAACGTAACAGCTTGTTGAGATCCCGAGAAAATATAATTAGCCAAAATCAAGTATTCAGCAACGCATATACACAAAGATTTTCAGGAAGTATTTATCATGTCGAAAAGCCTAAACGATAATATCTGACACTTCCGTTCTTATCCAACATTAATGAATTTAGCTTAAATGATTATACAAGTAACAGACGCATTGAAACTTCTATTTCCTTTCATGTTGCATGCTTGATTTAGTACTTTAAGTTCGCGAAAATATTGTCGATTCATTTGTGCAAAATTGTTTTACATTTAAAGACTTTAATAAGACAGAAACTACACTACATACGCAATAAAATAAACTAAAGATCCTATTATTAATATAGTAATAACAATTTAAAGAAAAAATGTGAATATAATCACTAACAGTATTCATATTCTTTGTAATAATAATAATTATTATAGTACAAGTTTACATTAATAACATCGATAGAATGATGCGAAAAAATAAAGTCGAAGCATGATTATATGGATAAAATAATTAAATCTTATAATCGCAGTCATTAAATTATTCGTCATCAGAATCCATCTCCTCTTCCTTAACATCTTCAGCTTCATCCACTCCTTCAATCTGGTCATCATCGGGTATTTCGACGTCGGAGGTATCTGTGTCTTCATGTTTGACAGTAATTTGACCATCGGGATAAACCGTAACTTTCTTCTTAAGCTGTGTGGATATTTCCTCTGTGACGACTTCATTACGTCTGCCAGCCTTCATTACGGGCTTTGTGATGGGAGTTTCGCCTAAAATAAAACATTGAAAAATGGTTCAAATATTGTAGACCAAGTGATAAATATTTACTAATTTAATTGCTAAATAATCACAAATATTAATTATAATAAAAATAGCATAATTTGTAATGTTCAGTGATAATAAAAAAATAAATCACCTGTGGCGAAATAAATTGGCAAGGGGATCGCAGTACCGGGGGCTTCTAGAAACAGTTTTGCAATGTTTGGCCAGCCTCCTGGGAAAGTCTGACGGAGATGTGTAACAACTTTCTCAAAATTGTCTAGCAAATCGGTGGTCGATAGTTCATCGGTTCCAAACTGAAAATTGTAAAGAAAACGGAAATTATTTCACTTGTAGATATGACAATAAAATATTCTGTTAGTTTATTAATTGTATTTTATTACTTACAAAAACTGCTGAGTCCTTGCCCCGAGTAGAAATCTTAAGGACGGCTCTCCTCATACAATTTTTAACTTGCTCGCCTATATCCTTTTTATTAGCAAAATTTATAGGGAGCAGAGGAACTTTCTTTCGATAGATTTCTCGCCCCAAAATATCCGGCAAGTGCTTAACAATAGGTTTTTCTGCTAAAATCATATCCACTCTCTTCGCCAGAGCTCGCTTGGCCTCAAAAGTGGAAAAATCCCTGCGGAATCGTTTTAGAGTAAAAACTTCACGGAGCTTGATTCCATTCTCGAGTAATAACTTCTGCTTAAATAAATCAGCTTTCAGCTCATCATCTTGGTAATCCTCATGATTCGGATCCTTGTCATGCATAATTATCATGATCACATCCGCCGTCTCCGGGTAAATTGCATGTGGCAGGAGGATATTTACAAAGTCATTGTTCAATGTTGGGATCTTGAAGGAAGTAATGTTCAGGTTGAGTTTCACCGGAAGATCTTGGAATAATGATTTCTCTTTTTGCGTTGCAACCAGGTTCAACAGATTTTCCAGAGCGTTTTGTGCCTACAAGAAGTGAAAAATACAATTTTAAATTTTAAAAGGGGCTTATATAGAAATAATACAATTATACAAAATTATTTAAAATAAAATGACAGCAGATTAATTTACAAAAATTCCTTACATTCTCTTTCAACTCCGGCAAGCTTTCTCTGAACAAACTTGGATTATTAACAGCGGATAGTTTCTGATCTTTCTTCGGACTTCCTGTGAGGTCTGAGTTGTTAGCGGAAATATTTTTTAATTTATTTCCAGCTGCCCTCGTGTTTCTCTTCGTCACAGACCCTGCTGGAGAAACTACAACAGGAGGGCTTGCCTCCACCTTGGATTTCCTTCCTCTGGATTTTCCCATTGTTGAACTTGATTAAAGTCTAAACATGTAATTTACTTATGTAAATAATGCTAACAATGTTACAATAATTAAAAGTTTTCAATTAAATTAAATTACAGATAAAGTTACCTTTAATGCGATACACTACCTTCCACGACAATTCCCGATTGACTGACTTTCAGAATAAAAAGCAATAAGCGATTCACCACGTGGAGACGAAAGCATACTTTTATCAGAGTTTTGAATTTCCCACGTAAATTGGCGCGTATTTTAGTTTCGGTTTTGGGTATAATAAAAGATTAATTTAATGTATTATTTATTTATTATCAATTTAATATTTATTTAATATTTATTTATTATTTGTTTAATATTAATTTAATATGTATTTATTGTTTATTTATTATTTGTTTAATATTTATTTAATACGTATTTATTATTTATTTATTATTTGATTAATATTCATTTAATATTTATTTATTATTAACTTCCTGTTTATTATTTATTTATTATTAACTTCCTATTTGTTTATTATTTATTAATTAAAGAAAATGTTTTAAAATATTTAGTTTATAAATTATGAATATTTATAAACTATTTAGTATGTTCTTTAAATTAAATGTTTAACCTGCATTATTTAAGTTTTTCGGCATGTTACATTTTTATATCTTATTATCGTATGCCGTAGGTGATCATTGCACCTATGTAGTAAAATGTAAAATATCCTGTTTACATTTTAAACATTTATTGTGGCAATGTGCTGATTGCGGTTTTGAACAGATGAATTTGTTTGTCAGGATCCATTTCCCCCATGATCAGGATATGATAGGATGAAGGATGTAATATAATATTTTTCATTGAAAAAAGTAAATAAATTGTTATCTTATTATTATTCATCTATTTTAAATGCTGTCATATAAGCCTCCTGCAGCATGTGACATCAATGTTAAAGTACATATGTATAAACTAAAGCAATATTTATATTAACATACAGATTGTGAACATGAGCAATTGAACACAACGCATTTAATCATATCATAAGCATCATAAGCCGGCGGACCTTTTCCCATGTACAATCGCAATCTGCTGTCTGTTCTCACAATCTGTAGTGCAGTTATTATTATTGTGAATATTATCACTACTAATTTTTTAAACTTTTGATTGGTATTTTAACTTTCGAAGACTAAACAACAAACTTGTGGATTCAAAATAATTTTCAATAGCATTCAATAGGAACGTTAGAATATTCGTTTCTCATATGAATATACTATATTCAAAATGGCCAAGTAAGTATTTAATTCCATATAAACTAATTCTTTTAAATTTGTAACAAAAAAAAGATACGTTTACTCTACTCATAATATGTATACTTTGTATACTTAAATATAAATAAGTTATGTGCGACGTAATAATGTATAAATAAAATAATTTTTATAGGTCGATACTGTGGTTAATACTCTTAAATGGTGTCATTCTATCAACTTTTACGAAATTCAACGCTATTGGCTTTTGCATGGCGCCATCTTCCCCACGTAATGATCCTTGCTCCATAGGCCAATGTAAACAACCAGAAGATTGCTGTTCTGGATACGAGTGTTGTTATTTCGATCCTGATCCTGCGCTCGGTGAATGTATAAAAAATGAAAATATTGTGGAACCTTAAATGTATTTAATCAGCATTTACTAGTATGTAGAGTATTTATATAAAATTATATGGATGTATGTTATGTTCACAAAGGTGAGATGAATAATCTCTATATGTCATAAATAAATGTAAATACTTAATTCAAAAATTATTATTCATTTTATTAAATATTTGAAACATTTAAACAACGGTTTTTCGTCATATTTAATAAGTCGCTTTAATTATAATTTGCCTCTGGTTCCCATTTTTCTAATGCTGGAAGTAGTTTATTTATTTAATTATTCCTAAAATTAATTTAGCAAAAATTTAATTTTTTTAAAAATAATTGTTCTTGGATATTCATAATTAATATATACAGCATGTAGTTAATAATTTAAAATGTTCGGCTTTATTTTACCAATAAAATAATTGTGGAATATGTAAATACATCTACTAGCATGTCCTAACAAAATTTGCGGAACTTCATGGCAAAAAATAAACTTCGTACTTCCATATTACAATGTGATGGTGATGCTATAAAATGTTAATGTCATTTGCAGGAAAGCTTGTGAACTGTAATTTGCAACGGAAAATCTCCTTATTTCCAGTAATACACATAAAAGTACCTATAGATACGACCTTGTTTCCTCTAAAATACACTATCGTGATCAACTCCGCGCTTCCAGTTGTCAGTAAAGTTTTACTAGAAAGAAAGCTTTCTTTGGAGTACCAACAAGTAGCGCTTCTTATTGGCACAAAGCTCCGTTTTTAGCCTCCTTAGTCAACGTCAAGACTCTTAAGCCATATATACAGGAACCCGTTACTTAAATCTCTTCTGGATAGAAAAACTGACTGTCAGGACTTTTCCTTTGCATGTCTATACATATACAATGTGAAATGCAGTAGATCGAGTCATGGTGTAAAAGTTTGGCTGTCAGCCTTTTAAATATGTACATACCTTAAATTATATACATGGAGGTACACACATACAGTCCCATCATCCTAAGGATGTGCCATAATTGACGCAATTACTTTCAGACTCCACTCTATTTTCACCTATTTTCTTCTCTTCTCTGCCTCCTTCCATTCTTCCATCCTCTTGAGCGAAGAATTCTCTTGACAGCGGAACAGTGGAGAAAGATTCAACCGTGAAAAAAGAAGAGCAGGAGTATGGAAAATGTGTGCAAAAGATGTTGCATTATTTTTATTTGTACAGCCCTGTACTGTAAATGTATGTATCTGTATGTAGATATACATATAGTACGTTATATATGTAGATATATGTAATGTATATTTTAAAAGAAATTTGCAGTATTGATGTAGCATATGTAGTAATCCTAAAATATGCTCTCATATACAAATCTTGAAAAAAAGTAGGTAAAACCGGGGAAAATAGTGTGAGAATGAAGCTCAGTGCTGAAGAATTGTGATAACATTGAGAAAGGTGTATGGTTGCATGGTTACCATGTATAATGCATTTAACTGCTGTAAAAAACAACTATCGTCAGTCAAAAGCCAACACACGGGATACATAATAAACTCCCTAGGCCCCTGCCGTAAAATCATGTGTAATCTTGCATTTATTCATGAATGGAATTGCATTGACACTGAGGGATGAATAATAATTTAACACTTTTTGACTTTATCTTTCCGAATAGCTCTTCCCATCAGCGTTGTGTACGGTATTATGTATACCAACATAATTATATGCTGTTCAAATACAATGTTATATGAAGTGGTACGGGATACAATATCCGGAATATATATGGGAAAACTCTTATTGAGGAATACGGATTTTGGCATAGTTTGTCGGGGAAAGTGAGAAACTTACCTGTGTGGGAGTTTGTAAATGACCAAAACACTTGCTCTATGTTTTCTCACTTCATCCTTCAACGTCTCTCCGGACCTGATGGTCAGTCAATGGAAAGTAGTAACATTTTCCCATCCACTGAATCATGCAATATTTACATTTTGATTACCTCAAAGGGTTGTGTGCTCTTGTATTTATCATTAGTACAACTTAATAGGCATTTCGTTTATGGTGACTCTCAAATTAGAGATAATAATAGAAGATTTAGTATAAAAACGAAATAAATATAATACAATTACTAAATAAATATAGTACATTAAAAAATAAATATAAAACAAATTTTAAACAGAAACATTGTACAACAGATGTGATTAAATCATTAAGTTAGTAAAATAAATTACAACTAGTTCAATTCCCATAGAGTAGATACGGGATTAACCTAATATGTGCTGGTGATGAGTCAAATAAATTAAAAACGCCGTTGAAGTCTTGCAAAGTTCATATTAAATAAACAATATCATCTCACAAATGGATAGAAATGCAAATCAGTACAAAATAAATGAAAATAAAAATAAATACATAATGGAAATCTAATTAAAGATATTTAATTTTTTACTAAAGTATGTACATTGAGCGTAATTAGGCTGAATAAAAACTAAATAAAATATAATATCCTATGTAAAAAAGATAAATAAAACTAAATAAGTAGTTTATGCTAAATCCAAACGATGTCACTACAACGCCCGCACATTTACACACGGCAGAACGGTTTTTTTCACGGCTCACCCTTTGACGGGAGTGTAAAAAGTAGTGTGGTTATGCGCACACTTGGCTCATCGATTCCATATCTTTATAGTGTAGTAGAGCTTCATAGTAAAGTAGTGGATACTCCGGAGAAAGTAAGGATACCCGGAACAGCAGAGCAATTTAAGGAGAAAGCTACTAAAAATGTTGGGGCTGTAGGGCATCATATACAAAGAGCTTAAGATGTAGGTATAATCGGCATATATATGTATAATATAGTGGACCAACATGCCCCATGAAACATTTCCTTCTCATCGATTCAAAGCCTGCTGTTTTACTTATAACTTATAATAACTATTGGACATACACTATGTATTTATATATACCTACACATGTCTATTCCGTATATAGCTACTTACATCAATGCTCCCACTTTAATTCCATGTGTACAGCTTTAACACGCTAGTATTACATTACATATCTGCATTATTACACCCAAGCTTACATATAAGCACACAGCATATTCCATTTTTTATAAACTATTGGTATTCATGCCAGACACTTGAGTAAGTCTCAAACTACCACACACACTACAACAAGGATCTTGACTCGCGAGCTTTTTTCTTTCTCTACTTCGAGCTCCCATCCATCCTGTAGAAAATAGTACGTAGTTATATTATTTACTGTTTAAAAAAATATAAAAGCAAATATAAAGAACGGACGACGTCTCCTCAAAATACAAAACGCTCTTGCCTTACACACCGGCGTTGATATGCGGGTGTGTGTGTACACAACGGTGGAGTAAAAGTGAGTGAGTGAACGGGATCTATGAAAAAATTATTTCTCTTGCTTTCCCTTTTCTACAATACAGAATGCCTATAGGCAAATATAGATATCATATATCGCTACTTCCTATATATACCATATACATACTTCCACTCATGTGTGCACGTTCATGTAGAAAATAGAAATAGTGAGTATGTACGTATAACAAGAATAAATTGCAGACATACTTCTTAATGATATTTGTATATGTATATACAATACATCCCTGTACATACCTACATATGTATGAATCACTATATATTTACTAAAGTTATTGACACGATCAATCTATACTCTCCCTTTGCTTGCTCAACCTTTTTTACGTTACATGTTATTATGTACGTTCATGTTCATCTATACATACAATTTTTGTGCAATGCCCCACCAAGAGAAGAATCCATTTCAGCTCGGCATGAGCAGGAGCGCATAAAGGGAAAATAAAAAAAGCTGTAATGTACCTGACACTACAATTACACACTTAAATTTTTACAAGGTACTATATACTTTCGGAGAGACCGAGTCACTCAAAATTACGGTCTGTAGGTTTATCATGCAAAACCGTTGCTCTTTAGCATACAAACCTATGGGTTATTAACATATAAACGTGGAGTTTAACATGCGAACCTACGAAAGCTACCTTTAACATATTAACCTACAGTTAACACTCAGACATATACACACTTAACTTACAAACGCCTAACATTACACACAAGCGTGCCTGTAACATAGAAACACGTAGCTTAAACGTATCTTAAACATCGGGACACATGACTAAAGTGTACCCTTTACATAGAGACCCACATAACTCAAACAAAACTTTAACACCAAAACCGAACTTTAGGTTTAGCATAGAATGGCATGTAGGTTAAATATACCTTGTCCATAGAACACACAAAGCTTAAATGTACCTTTAACATAGAAACCTACACCTTAACTACACATTTGTAACACCCACGCTTGAAAACAAAACAGTATAAAAGTACAGGCATATCAAGCAATATGCTCCTAAAGGTGTTAAACCCCAGCGCTATACTTTAAAAGACGCTTTAATACCTTCTCAACTTACAAAATCCAAATCTATTAAAAATGTTCTCCAGTTTCAAAAGCTTTAGAAACCCACACCTCACACTTTTATTTTAAAAAGGTCTGGGTAAACCTATTTAAATATGCATTTATCTGTATATTTATATTATGTATAAATGCTTTACATAATGCAATTTAGTATTTACATAATATTGTTGTATATTACTTAACACAAATATGGTGTATGCATGTATGTAGGTAAACTATTTCGTTCTGTATGAATTCAGAATACAAATTCGTAAAGCGAATAGTTGACTGAAATGTCGTAATCCGATATGCATATACTTATATGCTTAAAGCTATACAGTAAAATACAGATATCTATATGTACATATTTTCACACAAATGCTTTTCCCCTCGAAAAGACTTACGTTCGTACAATGATGTTATTGTTCCCGGCCCATGAGAAAAAGTACAAGATCTGCAGGAGAGCCAGAAGAAGAAAATAAAGAAAAAGCGCCCACACAGTGAAACCAGTCTGCTGCTGATGTGGAGAAAAGGAGAAAGAATAACGAATGCATACATACGTGTAATATTAAATATATATGTATAGTACGTTTTTATGCCGTCTGCCCTGCTGCAGTTTATTTGTGGGAAAAAGTACGCTATAGAATAATATATAAGAATAATATGTCAATATTAATATCCTTATATACACAAGTTATAAGAAAAAAATGTATGATGCATATTGGATGCAAACTTTTATGAAATAAATATTGTGTAAACCCGCAAGTGTGCTTTCCACACTTTATTAAAGACATTCTACATATATTTTTAGGTATTTAAAGCATGGAAACACATTTAAAGTTCACGTTTCTCGAGGTACGAAAATACCTTTAAGACATAGAATTTTCAATATCATTATTATATATACTCTTTTTTATACTAAAAGCAAGATTGTTACATGTACAAGTTCCAAATGAAATATAAACTATTGGCAATTTAGCAATAGTGTAAGTCCTGTCATGTAGGTAAGAGTAAGCAATAAGCATTGTATATCGTAGCACTTTCCCCATCTCACTGGAAAGTGTACATAAATGTGCAATAAGAAATTCTGCATGTGGGCCCACGAAAGTTTAGTAGCTCTTATTCTTATGTGTTGTAGGATTTTTTGGGCGTCGGTCCAGAGGCATATAATATCATACAAGTTTTAGTGTTCCTCTTGGCTTTCCCCCATAAAGTGGCTCTATAAGTTTTCTCTATTTTAAACTTCCTGGTGGCTTCACGGGTAATTGACTTTGTCTCATTAATTTTCCTATTTCATTATATATTTGCTTTATCATTTAAAAGGTAAAATATAGTGACGGAGCTTTTAATCATAACTTTCTTCCACAAAAGCACATAACAATATTTTTACAATTGATTGAACATTTGGGCTACAGCTATAGGTACATGTCTGTATTGCAATTTAAAGAGCGTTGATCTCCCGACGCGTGGAAATATCCTAGCTCATGTAAGAGAAGATGGAAAACGTAAATCCAACTCTTAACAGGTTTTCAATTTTTAAAGACGATAGTCTAAATTTATTCCTGGAAGATATTTCCATGTGAATACAAATTTCCAGGGCAAACTAATAATCAATTTTTAAATTGATTTATTTATTATTTGGAAATATAAGTAAACTTCAAAAACAAATTTATAGCATGAAAAGAATACATTTTGAACATATCTAAAAATAAATTCTTACAGTAAAGAATACAAATAAATTCACAAGACGGGAGCAACAAGAAAAGATTTTCTTTCTTAACGAAACACATAAAAGGTAATAAATGCAAAAGACTCTTATTCGAATCATGTCGTCAGTCAAAATAAGCTTGAACTTTTACTACAATGTACATTACAGTCTGGATAGCAAAGTAGCTCTTTATATTGACTTTATTCAGTCTATTATTGGAGTCCCTGTGGATGAGCGAGTGTGTTGCGCTATAAATGAGGTTAAAATGCAAGGGCAAAAGGCTTTGGAAAAGTTTGGACGAGCGATAAAAAAGAGCATGGAAACTAAACTACAGATATATAATAAAATCTACCCAGAAAGAAGTAGTAGTTGTAAGTTAAAGATGCGAGAACTTCAATTTGATTTATATTGGGGAATTTGGTCAAAACCCAGATTTCCTTTGCTTTCTTTCTGCTTTGATTTAAAGCATGAGAATATGCATCCTTCCAACCTTTTTATTTTTGACTCGAATTCTGCACAACCTCACAAGCTTAAAAACGCTGTCGGATTTGAAAACGCATGCAAAATTATGAGTGTGGATACTTATCTATAGATATAAGTATAAATAAATTTATTATTATTACGGAGTTCATACACTATTTATAATGTAAAACATTTACATCAAAAATACATTTCGAGATTTAAATATACTTATACATATGCAAAGGTGCTTAAAATAATTTAAAATTTCATATCTTTACACCAATTTTTTACCATTTTTGCTATCTCCAACGACGGGGAAAATATAGGTAAAAGTCCTTTCTCCGGACTTAAAATTCCAATCAGATCTTATTACTCACCAACCATGAATTTTATTCATGCGGATTTAAAATTCAAGTATAGTTTTATTATATGTGCAGCAGTGCAGGCAAAAAATCGCAATCATAAAAATAAATCCTGTCTACTTATAAAAATACATACGGAATATACATAATTATATACTTAATACTTTCTTTTCCTATAAATTCTTAAATTTTATATAAATTTCTATAAATAGTTTACCTCAGTCTGTGTCCCACCTATACACATGTAATATATGTATAGTGTACATATAGTATATGTAATGTACACCTATGTACAAACTATAAAAATCTGCAGTCATTTGAAAAACATGTATTTTGAAAGTGCACATGCAGAAGGAGATTTTGTGCGGGGAAAGTGAGAAGCGGAGCTTTATTGGGACGACGGTGATAATATAAGTATTTGAAAGTCTGTGAGGAGATAGGAATAACAAGTTTTCGGCTGAGAGAGGAAGAGAGAAGTAAGAAATAAAAAGTGAGTTAGCGCGATATATTCTATAAGGCGACTGCAGGGACGTTCCGCTTGTCCTTTCCTTTAAAACCCACCAAATGAGGAGAGTTCCTGCGTTAGCAAGTACTTTCTTACATACATATGTACATACACACGTACACCAAAACGCGACAAACATATGTATACATGTATCTCCAAGCTATATTTACAAAAGTGCTAAAAATATAGGAACCATAGCCATTCCCACATTTTAAGCACTATTTGTAAATTTTAACGAAGATATTATATAGCGTTCTAAACTATATCCATAGATGGGTCTACTTATATAATATTTAATATTATATTAGTCAGTGCGTATAGAGATTCGAAGATGTTAAATTTAATTTTACATGTACACATATGTGACTATAACTTTCATGGAGAAATCTGAATTTTAGCACCGTGTATTTTAGCACCTTTGGGTGTAGCTATAATAGGGAGAATTTTAACACTTTTGGCATTCAAAATGTGTATAAATATATGAAGAGGGAGTAGGGAGCATATGCGGAAAAGCTAGAACGTCAGTTGGTACTTGTATAAAGCATTTGTAGTATACGCAGCATATATTTGTAATACTGAACTGTGCGAAGAGTCAAGAGAGCCACATGGAGTAGACTCCGAAAGCTGAGTTTCTCCTCCTTCGCCACCTCACTTTCTCCATCGGTTGCTTTAGCTGCTGCTGCTGCTTCTGCTACTGCCGTCGATCTCACAATTTTACCTCCTCCTGCTCCACAACACTCCAGTACTTTTTGGGCTCTCGAGAGACAGACTGCTCTGGTGTGGACGACCTCCTGCAATAGGAATATTTTGCTATACTTCCTTTAGTCAATAGTAAAAAGCGAGAGTGTGCGGTCAAGAAGGCTTTATCGGCAAGTTATCAAGGAGTTGTTCAGTCTCAACGTGCTCCTTCACAAAATTCCCCTTCTCTCTCTTTCTCCTTTCCTGTATTACTACACTGTCCCTTTCCTCTCTCTTCGATCATTCCTCTAAGATATTCCTATTGGATTTTCCCAATACAAGCAGGTTTTCTTGAAGTGAATTTTATTATGTGAGTGTCCTTCTTCTTTGGACAACAACAACAACACTGCCAATATACATACCTCAATCTTATTCTCGTGAATTCGTTCATAAAAGCCTTGACCGGTAAATCTTCGGGTTAAAGTTAGTGCGGGCACTTCCCCTTTTTCCTAAAGAGTCAAATCAATTTTTAAGGTAATTTTCAATTTTAAGTATTTCTGGAATTTTTAAGCTTACATTTTGTATTTATTGAATTTATTTTGTATTTATTGAATTTAATTTATATTTATTGAATTTATTTTGTATTTATTGAATTTATTTTGTATTTATTGAATTTATTTTGTATTTATTGAATTTATTTTGTATTACAGAACATTTGTTTGATTGCAACATTTTTTTGCATTTAATTTTAAATTGCTGTCCCATCTTGTATTCTTCCTACAAACCATTTTAAAAGATCTCCAGGCAATTGAAATTCTGCCCATAAAAAGATTTTTGTAGTATGAGTTTCATTATCTTGGAGAATCATGTTGTTATTTCCTTTCATGTAATTTCCGTAACTTAATTATGCCTGCACACAATTACATACAGGGCTCCGGAAAGTAACACATGTAGGGACTTATACCTGAACGGAGACCGTATGTGGTTGGGTTGTTGAAAATTATCTCTCAAAAGTGTTATTTGTTCTCTGGAGATATAATCTCTGCTTGCTTGCTGCTCTTCCGGCCTTGATGGTTTCATACATGGTTGGCTTGGTTAATTATTTGCAAGACTCGACTCCATGGCTGCGGCCTGTAAAACATGTACAAACAGCTTAAATTGTCTGCTTTGGTTCTTGCACAATACTATTTCGTTAGCTATATGTAAGCCTTGCTACATCTGACATTTTTTAGAGTATTTCCGTATATATTTTATATCCTGGTAAATTATTCCTTCAAAACCAGAGAACTCCTCTTCGTTCCAACTAAAATGTTATAGCGTCCGAATATACATATAATCGTCTGAAACAAAGCTCTAATCACGTTAGCTTCACGTTTTTTTTATCGAAATTCGTACATTGTGTTTGCTCTTGAATATTGGTTAGAACTGCGAACATCGAGGACAATTGGTCCAGGCAATATATTTTCTGCAATTATTGCTGATTAAATCAGGATTGGAAAAACGTTCGTCACAACATTTTAGTACCATTTACGCTTTAATTCCATGAATGCACAATTCAGCTATAATAATACACATACATCAATACCTATATTGCAATACGTAGAAATAGAGCAATATCGCTTATAGGGAACATAAAGTTTATTTGCGGATGAGGCGGGCCGGGAAACTGATTGACTTAACTCGAACATTGGATTTCAATTTAATTCCAGCTCCGCTGACATCGACTTAATGGCTGCGCTGCTATATTGCAAGGATTTCCAGCCAGCAGAATCTATAGATTCCGTATAGAAATATACTTGAATTTTGTTTTAAACCTTTGTCCATAGGTTTTAATAAGTAATTTTTTATTATTATAACCAATTATAGTGACTTTATGATAGTTACAATTATTGTAACTATCATAAATTCATTTTTAATAGACGGATAAGTAGTTTATAATACAAATTCTATATTAAAACAAGCCTTCGTGCACATTCTGTAAACATGAACGATCATAAAACATACCATTTCTAAATTAAAACCGTGGCATTCAACAACGCAACAGTTATACAATTTCGCTTTTGATTAAATAAAATGGATAATTTCCAGACCGAATATCAATTTTAGATTGACATTTTCCACAACGGCAATTAAATAAATGTACATAGATGGAGGCCATGGAGGTGAAACCACCTTTTATTTCATTAGAAATATTTCCAATGTGATATGTTTCATTGAGTTCCGCAAATAAAAATAAAATTATAAGGTTAGAACATATAGGTATAAATACTAAATACATAATAATATATATGTACATATATGGGAAATTATTAAGCCGGTCACTCCAGTGCACGTGAATTACCTTGAAGAAATTAATAATAGATTTTGATATATTAATAGACAGTAAATACAAAGGATAATAATTCCAATTTCTTCGCCGCCCTCTATCAATTATTATTATGTACTTATCAATTATTATGTATGCACGTATATATCTACACATTGTAAATAGCAGAAATACATGCCTCACTGATTATTGGAAATAACAGAAATCTAATGATTCTATAGGAAATAATGCATTTCTTCGAGTTGCACGGACATTCTTTTAAGCATTATTCTTGAATTTATTGCCTTTACATTAGTTTATATATCTTTCAATAATGTGCAAACCTTATATGTATATGCGTGTCTAGAAATGCATGTACATATGTACATAGCTTCTTCGTCTTCTTCAATTGAATTGGACTCGGTCGAATAGTAATTGCCAATTCCAGCTCCCGTATTACCGGATAATTGGCCATTTGTATCTTCTCACAATATGTGAAGTGAACTGTTTATGTATAAACTAATTGTAGATGGGTCATGTACTACTATATTATAGAACATGTGTAACGTTGTAAGTATATAGAAGATGTAATTTTGTATTACAGAAGATATAGTACTGTACTATACAGAATATAGAATATTCCTTAAGGGTAAATAAAGCTTGGATATTCCAAGAAGAATATTAAGCTCATCTCCTTAATGAACAGACTAGTGAGCTTATATATTTAGGCTGTGCACTTATGGTGAAGAGCAAGAATTTATAGCTATTTGGCCTTTTTGTTCTATTTCTTATTCTGCTCCTGCTGCTTCTGCTGCTCTTGCTTTTCTTCTTGTTACTGCATCCTTAAGTCACTTTTGGTTTGGCTTGTAAGTATTTTCGAGTTGAAAAGTTCAGGATGCCGAAAGTCCGTCTGCAAGTATCTCTCTGCAAGTATATAAGATGCTAAAAGCTGTAAAAAGTATAGGACTGGAAATTTTTTGCGGCTTGTCATCGCCATTCGAATAAACGGAGAGACGCATGCACGTACACATAAATACACAGGCGTGGTCCTTTTTCCTTTTCTTGGTCTGTTCTGTTCCATTCTGTGGTAGTGAATTCGGGTCTTTTCTGGAATTTCGGCGCCCTCATAGATTCTCTTCCCACATTCTTTTACAACTTTCTCCGTCTCTCCTTTGCTCTCTCTCTCCCTCTCATCATCTGCTCTCTGATGGGTTCTGCAATGCGATTTCACTTATTGTATAGATATAGTTTCTTCGTTGTTAGGACACAAGTTTTGTTGTCACGAAATAAGAGCGAGAGCTCTCAGAGTCATTGGTGCAACTACTACAGCAATGATGTAATGCTTTTTGGAGCATGAGTTCCATCTTTTAGTGCAACAAAAACAAAAAGTCATAAACATAATATAATATTAGACGTTCACAAAGGACACACAAAATTGTTATTGTGAGCTCAAAACGCTAAAAATGAGAGCATTTATATATTAGCGATGGCACTAAACCGCTAAATAAATACACTAAAAGGGGTTAAAACTGTAAAAAGAAAACACTCAAATAGTTAGCCAAGATCCGCAAAAAACATTTTAACCGTTACTGAAACACCGCAAAAACATCCAAATCGTTACTTAAAACATTTGTAGCGAAATATGTTCAAACAGTTACTAAAATCTACTTCAAAATCATACAAGACAAAAAATCTCGTAGTAAGGACACCCAAAATCTAATCATGTAGTCACTGAAGATCTGAAAAAATAAAAACAACATAAAGTTGTATCTGCTTTATCTCTTTAACAGCCGAATTTTCAAGCTCAAAATCCACAAACATTCGCATTATTCACGGACAAAGACACACACACCTGACACGAAGGATCAAAATTCACCTGAAAGAAATGAGAATGATATATGTGAAAGATATACGTATGTACGCACATACGTAAATACCTTTAAAAAACTTAAATCCTAAAGCTAACAAAGTTTTTACATCCTTGTTTACACTGGTGGAAGAAGGGATCTCTCGGAGGTTCCGAGATGATGCGGAAGGGCTTGAGGAGAGATCTTCACACGGAAAGAGAAAGTTGCAATGCTATTATTCATACCTAACTATTGTGTATATGTATTTTATACATACATAATACATATACAAAAATATAGCGCTGTCAAAGCTCAACAGTTATACAAGTTTATCTATATTACATAAATTACACTGCACACATGTAATACATAACACACGTATACAGTAGGAACAACCTACATATTACTACACAAGCCGCCAAAATAATATTTACTGTCGCTGGCTCAAAAAAAATACATGCACATTTCTCCGAGAGTTTACACTCGCAATAACGGATTTAACCTTAAATAATAAAACAAATAACTGGTGTACTATATTTGTTTAATGCACTCTTAAGTACACAACCTTTGTATATAGGCTTTAAACCCGTGTCATCACATCGTAAACACTTCCTTATACAAACAATTTATTTTCATACCTTAAATCTTTGGAAAGCTCATTAGGGGAATTATATTCCTACTCAGGTTGCTTCTTTGCGCTTTAATTCTTTTAATAATACATATTAATAAAAAACAAACACAGATGATAAAAATAAAATAACGCTCTATTATAAATACAAGCTTGTAAATGCTTTAAATATATACAATAACAATGAACAGCAGCAAAATTTTACTTTAAACTAAATTGCATTACGACCACAAAGATCCATAAGTAATAAGATCTTCATAACATCAAATTAGATTCTTGAAATATACTTAAATGAACAATATTCTATCCTTACATGAAATAGCTAAGAGCTATATTTACACTTAATGTTGTACCGAATTTTGTATTTCACACACTTCACCACAAGTTTGTATTCCACTTCGAAAGGAAAGGTTAAACAACCAATCTGCGTATAAGTATTTACATTTTAAAGGCACTTTGCCGAGAAGCACAGCGGCAGACTGAACTGAAATGCCGAAAGTTTAACCAAATAACAACCTCGTTTTAAAATTCCAATCTGTGACTACGTAATTTTGCAAGGGATTCCTGGAATGATAATAAAACTTTGAACATTGTAAAAGTTTCTTACATATTACTTCAACCTATTCTTATGTAGAGCGTAACAATGGGGCTGTGCACATAACAATAAAGTACAAACAACAAGGCAGCCATATACAATTGAGCTAACTACGAATGTGCTGACGTAATGCATAAACTGGTGCTTGTATTGTATTACTAAAGGGAGTGTTAGTATATAGATAGGTACATATGTATAAACATTACATAAAAACACACAATTTCAAGAACTTACTTGGAAGTGGTGTATGGTTTATACAGAGCTACAGTGCTGTTAAAAATTTGCTGTAAACTAACAAGAACAACACTTGTGTTTGAACTTGGAAGTACCTCTGAATAGCAAATGGGAAGGAACATAATATAATACATAGTGGACTTGAGAGTCCTGAATAATTTATTTGCGGTTTGCTTTCACCGGATTCCTCAACTACTGTACATACATAATGCATAGGAAGATATACATGCAAACTACTGAGAATCTTCGAGTAAAAATAAACATTTTTGCTTGAAATTTGAAGCAGTGTTTACTGATTGTACGCTCCTGAAATTGCTGCAACAGTTTACTGTACTTATATATATATACAAAGCTTAAATTGAAATGGTTTAAAAAAATAATTTCAGCATTTAACTCCAAATAAAACTGTCAAGCTCACTCGCCCCAGAATCATTTCACTTTGTTACCCTGCAGGGGACAGTGTGATTAATTTATAGAAGAGAAATATAGCATTTGTTTATAATTACTTACACAGTGGCAAAACAAACCTCGTCCACTAAATTACCGGAGGTCCTAACTAACCTAAACGCCCTATACACTGACACTCACAGTTCTATAATCACTCCAGAGCCTCATTGCAATTTTGTTATCAAGGTCCTGGAATGTGCGAAATCGGGGCTGGCTAAAAGAAATCGTAGCCTATGTGAAGTCTACTTTACAGAAACTCTGGTTCTGTCTGAGGCTAAACTTCTTGCATAATTAATAACTTGTCCTCCCTATATCTCCATATATTATTATGTACACCTACACTCTTACGTGTTTAAATACGTGTCACCACTAACGAATAGGAAAATTTCCAGAGACAACATTGCATTTCTGCCGCTGCTTCTTCTGCTTTTGCTTTGGGAACTTGAAGTGCGGTGTCAACAGCAATCATTAGGAAACATATGTGGGTATGTGTACACCGCAGTAAAAAGGAGTGAAAAATTAGTGCAAGAGGAATGAATCAAGCTCTGAGAGTTATTAGGTTTTGGGTGTTAGCATGCTTGAAGCACTGCTAGTCTACCGGGGATAGACGTGTGAGGGAGATATTAGGCGGAATTCGGTGGTGTACATTTGGAATAATAAATTCCGTTGCAGACAGGCTAATCCCGAGCAATGATAATTCACTTTCTGGGTTGATGAGGATACTCATATATAGTAATAGTATCTAGATATGTAGGTATGTAAGGATATAACATTGCTATAACATTACATGCTGAAACTATTCTATTGGGTGTAAAATAATAATTATAAGCCGTTGAATTACTCATACGTGGTCATCGGTGAAATGGATCGAAATTGTTTAGTTGCTGAATATAATCACTATACACAAAGCATAACATTTACCTTAATAGCATGGAGATTACGTATAATAATCACACGTTCGATACATTGATATACATATACTTATACTATTTAGATTAGCTGCTTTTATTTATAATTATCATATGCAACTCGATTGTCACTAATAATCCCCGCAACATCACTATGTGCAAGCATTAGATTTAGACGGGATAACATATTGCTGTTTAACCATTATACGAGGTAATACGTGTGTTCGTCGTAGCTATTTGTGCTACCCTTTTAGATCTATAAGCTCCATAGTGCGAAATGCACCACGCCAATGCCACTGTCCTGATTGTGTTACAGAATGCTTGTAGTAGATCTCATAATAACCTCCACATTGAAGGGTGGATCTCAAAATACACTTGGAAATCCATACCACACTGTGTTAAGTCAAGTGTATCGAGCAATTTAACAATGTGCATCTAATTCTGTACTTATAAAGGCAAATGGTCTATTATAGTCAATCACACATGCTATGGATATTATACACTGATTTAAAATATAAGTACATTTGTTATAGTGTAGTAGTATGACATAGGAACCTGCAGCCTGTAGATCCATCAAATTTTGAACGTATAATAAACTACATTTAAGTACATATAAGTTACATTCATTAGCAGTCAATATGCGTGCGTTTGGTTAGTACTCTTACTCCATAGAAACCGAATTCTGATCATCAACGATGAGAGTGTCTCCATTATGAAGAAACACACCGTATATATTTCAAAACCTTATGGACTCTTTTTATATGCTGTTCTTATTTCCATATTATAATGCATACTACATACTCACCATCATCAGAATGTTCATCATGCCTCAAGTATCTCAAAAGTAGGTATAGTGCATATAGATACATAGCAGATCAGTTCGAAGGAAAGTGGATTGAGAAGCTTCCAGGTTCTCTGGCCCCGGCCAAGTGGGATATGTAGTAAAAGTGTGTGAGAGAAAGACAGAGAGAGAGAGAGAGAGTATAATCCAAGTCGAAACTAATTTCACCGTAAATAAAGTGAGTATAGAATTGCAATATCGTATATCATGTAATCCTGTACTTATGCTACTATGTACATTTCCTCTCACATCTCCATCATCTCATTTAAAGTCGTTACCATAGCTTTTTGCAACATGAACTCTACTTCTAGAGAGCTATAACTATTAGTAGGCCGGAGTAAACTAAAGACAGGCTTCTAAATTTTATGCTTTGCAAACGAATACAGTATCCATGTACATAGATACATATACCTTTTATATACATTGTAGAACTATCACAAAGTTTTAGGTGGCTACGCATATATGTAGGTTTGTTGTTGCAAATCGATGAAAGAAACTGGAACCACAACTGGGGAATGTTACACTTTTCTCTCCTTTTCACTTCAAAATGTGGAGGTTTTACAACCTTGCTGTCTTCGTTTTATTATAGAAACATTATATTTTGGCCCTAATACTTCAAATAATGCTTATAACAAAACAATTATATCTACATATATCAAAATATTTGCAAAATAATTACTTTATTTTGCATCTGCAAACATATTTTGCTTACAAAACAACTCTTAAAATTATATCTAATTTAATATACCTAAGCTTATGGCTGACATATAAAATGACTAAATTAAAAGTACAGATATTCGTGAAAAACAAATGTAACTATCTTCACAGTTGCTAAAATGCAAGAATAAATGCATCCTCCGAATATTATATTTTTAAACCTTAGAATGCAAAATTAACTAGATAATTCTATTATTTACTATTGCAAAGACACATTCGGTAGAAGCTGAAACGTTTTTCTTTTCTACTAAACGAATGGCTCAGCAGTTTTCCAACAGCGGCGGGATTTGTTTTCCGTGTAGGCACTATACTGGCAATGTAAACAAAGGTCATGCTCTTAAAAGGCATAGTCAGTTTTACATGGGAATATTTGTGAATTGCAACAGTAGTCCATCTGGCGTTTTAGCATCTGAAGATAGTTATATTTGCCTCTACAACATCAAAATATCAATATAAACATGTACCGAAAGCGGGATTGGAATACCGACATGAATACTTTTAGTTAATAGGTGCGTTAATAATACATGATTACTTTTGCATGCTTTCCTGTCCGACATGATGTTAAAGATTCCAAGCTATAATTACATGTATATTATGCTCTAATATTATTATAATACATGTTCGCTTTTCAGAATCAAGTTTCTAAGTAATCATACCTCTGCCGTCCACAATAATATTATTACATTACAATACCGCTCGTGCTCTTTCATTCTTTACCTTTTTCCATGAAATTATGATAATTAAAATGTATTCATTCCACCGTAAAACAATAGAGATACATATATATCCGTAGTGAAATCATTGTGAATATAAGATGTACAATTGCATTAAGTAATAGGTAGTATTATTTAATGAGGTAGAAAAAAGTTGGGTTGGTAAAGCAAGAATTTTCCGCATCTTCATCCTAATATAAGTAGATATATTAATTCTCATTAGGCTCGTAAACTTTACAATCCGCACGCCTTTAAAGATCCTGTGAGAATTGTCTTTAGCAGTAATTCTAGCATACTATTATAGGAAATGCTTCATCATTTTACGAATACCTTTATCTAGTATATTTAAGCATAGGTATATAAGATTAGTAAGAGCATTGTGTGAAGTGAAAGTATCCAAGAGAGACTTCTCAGGTGTGATTATCCCGCGTGCTTCAAGGTTCTTTACTTACCTATGTAAGCTTCATCCAGAGTATTAATTTCAATATTACTATACTTTATATACTTCAGGTGTGTGTACATTGTATGGTTCTGTATAAGTATTACTTATAGGATTTGTGTGGCTTGATTAGAAGAACTGATCTAATGATAGTTGTTTCTTTTCCGCTCTGGAATTACATTGTAAGTATTATATATATGTATATACTATATATAGTACTTACAATACATCGTACAAAGAACGTACACACTATATAGAGTATAGCTATAGTACATACCATGTACAATCCATAGTTACAGGATCTACAAAAGAGCCTCCAGGATTGCGTGCAAGTTGCCTATCGGTCAGCGGGTGCTCGTTTTCTGCGTGAGTTGGGAGCGATATTCTGGGCTGGGACGGGAAACCAACATTGAAAATGGTAGTAAAACGGGTAGTGGAACGCTTATGAATATACATACAAGGCATTCGAATCTACCTGGATGGTCGTAAATCCTCATTGGATTTTATTGTATGCATAGATTCTTACAATGACTCCGCTACTACCGTTTCCTATCTACGTAACATGTAAACCACACTAGAAATGACATTTTATATTCCACAGTCCCAGGGTAAGGATCCGCCGTCGACAGGGCGATATATTGAAATTCATGACGACAGTTTTTAGGAGGAGTTTATATGTAATACTCGACACTTCCCAGAGTCATACACATAGAAAATGGATACGTAATAAAAGTATAAAAGTACGCAGTAGATAGTGTTGATACGTGAGTCGGAAATACTTTGAAAGTCAATTTTTCGGCTCTGACTTTCAGTTCTTTCAAAAGTGGTTTCCGACGATTGAGTCCAAGTATTGCAAAGAGAGTCAGTGATGAGAGCGAAAGAGTGGTAGAGTGAAAGATAGAAATAGAGAGTAATATAGATAGATATAGAAAGACCATGTAGTGTCTATGTATATAGATACATCTAGAAATGTCTATAGTAAACTAGATAGAACTATTGTCAATGTAAAATAAAGATGGAAACACAGCAATGTTCAAATAGAGATAGAAATTTAGACCATCTAAAATGGATGGAAAGACACAGTAAAAAAAAGAGAAAGACAGACAGACAGCAGAGTAAAATACTGGAGAGACAGTCAGACAAGAAGTAAAAGAGAGAATTTTAGATGAAAAAACCGTCTCAAATTTTACGGTTAAGAGCAAGTGTGGGAAGACTAAAAAGTTTTAGTTCAAGGTAGTTTTGGTTGTAGTTTTGGCTGAGAGATACATAAAACGACAAGCCAGAACGGTTTTCAAAGCATTTAGCCCCGAACTATGTATAAATACGCTAATAAATCTAATATCACGTACATAATTAATCCGATTTGGAATTAAATGTCAAAGGCTGGATGGAAATATGCTTGCCTTATCTATATCTGTCTAAGTATCTTTACATATATATTAGTTATATTATATAGACTGAAACTAAATATGAAACTCAAAGCTCTGACGATGAGTCGCCCTTTTCTTTTGGAGGATGAGTGTCATTTGAGTATTCCAAATGAATAAGGACCATAATATAGACTTTTGGCTGACTCTGAAAAATAAACTCTTTATGTAAAAGCTTCTGCTCTTCTCAGAATATGTTGATGATGACGACCTTAACTTGTGACCTCTTCCCTGCGAAAATTACGAGATAAAAGAGTATAAACCTTGGGGCTAAATATACTTTATATAAAGTCAAAATTTTCATTATGGTTTTCTCTTCACAATTACTCCAGGGTGCAGCTTTTAAAGCTTCTTTCCCATACGTTTGTAATTCTTTTTTAACTTTTTCTGATTCAGTTACTGGAGACAATGAAATGAAACTTTCCAAAGTAGTTGCTAGTATTATTTCTTTCATGTTTCCCTTCATTCTTCGCAACTTGTTAGATTTTGGATGTGTTAACATTGTTGGTTTATAAGTAATTACTTCTCTACAAAAGTTATAAATTTAGCAAAGCAAAGTTGAACAGGGCTAAATGCAATGGGTTTTAAGGTCTTCAACTTCAGTTTTCACTAACAAAAACTGGCAACTAATAAAGATTTTGAAATTTTATGATTTTACCTATATTTCGATGAAGTTTTTTGTTTTTCTCCTTGATAATAAATTTTCAAAAGATTACTGTGATTATTCACTTTAAAAAAATTTCATTTGCTTTAATTTTACCATAATAATTTTTATATTTTATTTCATTTTGTATTGCATTTACTACAAGAAATTAGAAATTTCATTAGGATTCTTTGAAAATATTTGTTGCTATAAAATCCTGAATATAATCCTTCATACTACGTGTTTCATACCCGGATCTCATCTTCTCTCGAGATTTGATGGGGGAAGTGGTCCACTTGAAATATTACTGAGCTGTAGAGAGTCAAGAGACTGTTGAGAATACGATCTTCTCCTTTTTGTGTGCTAACAAATAATTAAGTCTGCCAAATGCTCTCGTCTCGATAGAATTTCCAGGAATGAGCTTCCGTAGGATCGCTTTCTTTCTTTATTTAAAAATTAAAATTATATCAAGGGTAGAATTTCTATACACTACTGAGTATGAGTTTCGAAAAGGTATATAAACTTGATTCCACTCCGAGGACTTCAGTCCTTGTAATTACATCAATGAGGATAACATTAATGGTGGTTAGTTCGGTTGGTTTCGTTGACTAATGAAATATACTAGAGCCAAAATATATGTATCTATACTTGAAATTTGTGATTTTATACAAAGAAATAATACAGGAAGCTATCTCTGGATACAATTGCAAAGTTTTTTGCCCCCGGAGGATTCCCTTTATACAAAGTTTGTATTAAAATAATACCACCAGAGGTTTACACTTACGGCTCTTATGCTGTTCTATACTATGCTTTGGAACGTATTTGGAAATATCGTCAGCAGACTGGAACTTGTACTCACTGATGAATTTTAATCAATACAACGTCTCTCTCTCTCTTTCTCTCTCTCTCTCTTTGAAAATGTTGTTTGGGTCTGGATAACATAACTCTAACTTTTGTGTAGGGAAAACCCAAAAGCGGAGCTGCTCAAGTGCTCAGCTTCTGTTTTAAAAAATAGGGATTTAATTCTATAAAATGTGATTGTCCATATATCTGTAAGACTACAGCTATATATACTATTCTATATAGTGTTTTATATTACGGAAATTATATAAATCCAAAGGAAACCTTTAAAGTCTAAGGACTATAAATAAATATAATCCGTCTCAGTTCCGCCGTGTATTGCGAACCTCGAAGCCACGCTACAACCTTTTTCTCTGTAAATCCCGGAGGTTCGTTGCGTATTCTTCTTTGCAAATCCCGGAGGTTCGTTTCGTACTTTTTGTCGTAATGCTCAGCAAACAGAGAGGATCCATTCTAATGTTAATAAGTGGCGATATTAATGAGTATAAATACAATAGTACTATGAGAGTTTTAATATAACGTAGGGATATACTTTACTTCATTGTACAATAAAGTACTATATGTTTGTTTATAGTTTCCAACGGTTGTGCGCATTTGATGAGAAATTTTCTGTACACATTTAGTATATTTCTATGTAAAATACATATGTTTGGATTCAATATTTGCGGAAGATTGTATTTACAAAAGGTTCTCACCGCAGGCTGAAAATTTAAATGGAGGATAGAATTTATTATTGACATTCACATTTGTAAAAGAAAAGAGTAGGTTATATAAACTGAATATAAATATTGTTCGTTATTGCGAACGGCGTAAAGTAAAAAAGATCAAACGAGATTAAAGCGGAGGACGTTTGTGTAAATATACATATTTACATATGTATCTACATACGAGAGCATACAAAATATAAGGACTGTTATTTGCCGAAATTTTCTGCTCAAGGCGTTATCCTTAATTCTTCCGCCGTCATAGTCGGCTCTTTCTTTATGGTTCGTTTCGTTTTTGTCATCATCGTGAATCGCGATTTACACAACATGCATTATTCTGCTCTGGACTGGAGGATCGAGGCACGATATTGTGGAAAGGAAACTTTGGCCTATATACTTTCTTTTTTGGATTCCTTTGTAAATTTGTAAATATATATAAATATATTTACGCAGACTTGGCAAAAAATATGAAATTCTAATATGGACTCAAAATATTGTCTCGATCAGAATTTGTTTCCGCCAGGCCTGCAGTTTATTGGGATAGAATGTTTTATACCCATTTGTATGTATATATTTCTAAGAATATTTTCTTTTGAATTTTTATAGTTATATTTAAAGAGTATTGCCTCCCATAGTTGATACGTTGTCGAATATTCCCTTCAACTTTCTAACTTCATACTTATCTATTTGTATTTCCGATCAAAATATTTCCATATTTGATAATATCACAGAGCAAATTGCATGCAATTGTTTTGAATGGAAGACGCTGAAACGTTCGACATTTTAATGTAAAATGTGTCTTCATGAACGATGTCCTTTTATCATTTTCTACTTTCACTTCACTAGGTATATAATCTAAAATTCATTCCTATGGTGTTCGATCATTGATCTAACAACCTAAAAATGTATTCTCTGAACAACAAAGCTGCCCACGCCATTTCTTTGTACCTAGCGCAACTTCTAAAAGAGATCCATACTTTCCCAATTTTGTCCTTTATTCCTGGAATATTTTTATTTCTAAAGGTTTTCTTTCTTGTTTGGACGCTATATGACCCAGTGACCCTTTCATTGAAATGCGTTGCTAAATTCGGCGCTGAAGTGCAAAAAACAGTTGGAAATTCTTTTTAGCTTTATTTTGTTAAGAATTTGAAGCTTAGTTAGTGCGAATTCAAAATATATTAAATAATCCAATGGTTATTTTAATACCTATATTATTTACAGGAAATCTAATTTTACATTTTGTGACATATTTGGCACACTTTATAGCTACTATTGAGCATGTCGTTAGATTATTTGGATACTTTGCCATGCTGCTGAAACAACTACGTAAAAAGTTATATGTGGGTTTAGATTTCTTGCAAAATTACTAGATTTGGTTACCTATAAAGTATTCAGCCCATTGCGGTGCATATATGTACTATTAAGTGTCTTTAGTTTTTTTATATGGAAAAAAGTGCTCCATTTGATTTTTGTGTACATATCTAAAATGGCTGGAAAAGAATAAATGACAAAAGTTTGGTAGTTTCCGTCTGTAAAAGGATATGGGAAAAGCCGGAATGTGTATACTATCAGTAATAAAGATTCCGGTAAAATGTACAAAATCCAGGCTTATATTCTTATTTAGTTCAGGTGTTCCTCGGTTAGGTTAAAGATGCTAAAAAAGTTACCGCAATTTCATTAGACGGGTGGAATAGATAACATTTATTTTGGAATCCGTATACATAGGAGAAGAATAAAACTCTCGGTTATTCCTTCAATCTTCTTATTGTCTTATGCCTAGAGCGGTGTATTACTTCCGTGTACTTGGAATGTGATCGTGTCAAGTGAAATCATTGTGAAATGACGGGATGTACACGTTGTTGTTGTTTTTGCTGCTGCAGTAATTCGCCGATTCCGGTCTTCCTCTATATTCGTGCCTATAGTAAAGTCCTTTTGTTGTTGTGCGGTTGCTATGTTAGGGCTGTCGTCATTGTTCTTGTGTCCCCAACATTTCCTTCATGTCACGGAATCAATTCCGTGGTGCTGATCAAGCGGATGCGGCTCTACATCATGGAACTTATAGCTAATAATGGGAAATTATTGTTCAAGCTGACACGAACGAGCGACCCGAAAAGAGTTGATAAGAGTTGTTGATGGAGAGGCTTGGAGCTTATTTTCCCTTAAGCTTATTATCATACTTACATACATAATATGTAGATGATATTTACGCCGGAGCATATACAAGTACAGCGTACGAGCGTACACTAAAGCCTTTGGTTGCTGAGATGCAACCTGTAAAACTAATTGTACATACATATAAGTATTTAGGATGTGACATTAGATCAGTCTTCCTTGTTTGCTCATCCAGTTATTGTTATGTACTCATATATATCTGTACAAGCAAGATCTGTTTTGTTTTGTGATGCAACAGTAATTTAATGCTTTTTTAAGCCATCGTTGCTCCAACTTTGAAAGAAACTACCTACTTCGATGAATTTTTTTATATAATATAAAAGCTATGGAACAAGGAACCAGCTTTGCAGAATTCTATCTCTCGGATTTTTCGTAATCTTCCAACGTCTCTTCTTCCATCGCCTCTCGCATTCTAATTTCCTAACAGGGGATCAATAAGGTCTCGTATCTACAAAATCCACATGTACTTATACATAGATCTATGGTAGCGAGGATAAGAACGAGAAGTCTTTGGTGTGACAACAATAACAGGGACATGGATCCGTGAACCAATTTTCTGATGAATGATGGAACAAGATATCGGCTGTGACAAACCAAAATAAAATAGGAAAAGCTGTGTCGGAAGGGGGAATAACACTTGGAGGATACTGATGGAGCCTGACTACTGATGGAATAAGACCGGAGGATATTGTAAAGAATAACACTGGAGTCATAAGACGAAATTATACACAGGACAATATACAAGATAGGCTTGAGTGTATACTTCTTTGAAATAGTAATAATACTTTGGAGACTATCAGAAAAAGTGTAATTTATAGAAGACAGTGCGTAGGTATTGTTGCCAAAATAAAAACTACTGGAAGAAGTAATGTTTTACATACTCCGATACTATTTGATATACTGATCGAAGCTATATGTTCGCAGTACAACTGAAGCTACCGACTGATACCATTGTCGAGACAGTCTTCCGCTATCGGTATATGTATCTGTAAACCTACTATACCTTAGTAGCAGTGACATGGATGAATGCTCTGAAGGATGCTGTCACGTTGAATGTCTATTGCTCAGTTGGGTATATAAAAAGTAAAAAGACATACAACACTAAACTACACTTGGCATTGTTTTATCTTCATTCGTATCGAACGTTGCGTTTGAGGTAGGAGTGATGCAGCTCAGGTTCGTATTTTCCAGTCACCGGACTTTCTTTTGTGGATCATTCTAGTTATTTCTGCTCACTGATTCACACTCGATCGTCCAAGTTTACCATTGTCTCCAGAAATACATGAGGCATGTACACTCATGCAGGATTAGGTCCTGCATTGCCAGTGGCTTGTCCTCGTTCCCATAACAATTTACACGATGTGCGTTCATCGGGGTCTTGATAATGTTGCAACGTGAGACAAATTTAATTGCTGGGCTTTAAACAAAGACATTCGGAATTAATATATTTCCTGGGTCCTGAGGGAATTGTAAATACAATCCAGAGATAGGATTTTATTAGGTGCGTCACTAATTCTAAGGGACTTCAGAGGCACGTTGATGTTATCGAATGCTTATTATTTGTTGCTTTAGTCAAAGTGAAGCTTGTTCTACTTAATTTGCAAACTACAAGCATACAGGCTTTTGTAAGCGCTGATTTGCTTCCGCTTCGGAAGTTGTTTGATTGTACCATGCAAAATAGGAGTAAATTATTTAAATTGAAAGATCAACGGGCTGCTTACTCAGCTTATTGTTCTATGAGGGCCTGTTATTTCGAAACGTAACAAATTTGACAAACAATTCACGTTAAGAGTTTCTTATGGTATGACAAATAGGGTGCTGATTAAAGGTTGTAAAAGATCTAAAAAAGCGCTAAATAGGACTACAATGTTCCCTATATTGATTCCTAAATTGAATAATATTTAATAAGTTACAAATTTAATTGTAATAAATTTATTGTTTTTTATTGCAGATAGCAACCCGGATAAACGGCTGATTTCGGCCGGACGACTCTTCAGTTACAATAGAGAAAGACAGAGAAAAAGTATCTTTTTTCTCCCCTGGTTCCCTTTCAGGGTCCACTCCAGCCGGCAAAATTAATTTCTCAGCGTTCAAGCAGTCCTTCTCCACTAATGTTAATTACTTGAAGAGACGCTTCAGCTCCGGAGACTTGTCTTCGGAGTATGAAGAGGGTCAACTTGGACCCGATGGTCAACCAATACCTGGACCACCATCAACCACTAAGGAACAACCACCTGCTCGACCGGCAAGTACGACACCAGGACAAGCCCCACCCGCAGATTTAAATATCCGACCGGGACAAGGAGCTGGTACGGCAGCAGGAGCTCCAGTAAATCCAAAAACTATCTCTGCTCCAACCTCACCAGTCAAAGGGAGCCAATCTCTTCTTCAAAGAGTTCAGTCTCTGACAGGAGTGGCAAGAGAAGTCACCAGCAATCTTACATCCAGCGTCATGGCTTCAGCCGGTCAATTGGGACAACAAGCTCAAGCTCCCAATCGACTTCCGGCACGTACCGAGAATTGCTTAGTTCTCCTCGTGATCGATGATGCGAATACGGACTGGTACGTTCCCTCTTTTTATTACTTTATTTTTCAAGTCTCTTAATTCTCTCCCTTCTTCGGTTTTTTCAACGTCAACCACCAACGACTTCTTTTCACTTTAAAAACTTTTTTTAGTTTCTATTCTCTTTACTCCTGACCAATGCTTGACATTGATTGGCACTGGCAAGAGATTTCGTCTTGTACAAACATTGGAATACATAGCTCTAGAACTCCCGACAACTCCTTTAAAGGTCTTACTCTAGACATAACGTACAATTTAAGATAGTGTATAATGCATAATGTACATGTATAGATGGATATATAGATTAAATAAAGATACACAACTTATCGTGTTCGGATTTTCCACCAACGAAGAAAATCCTCTTTCTCTATCGATTGTAAAATCTCTACTGAATCTACAAGTCCCGCCTTGTTCTTAATGCCGTTAGTGATAATATAGACGACTCTACGGAGACTTTTAACCTTATTACCAATGTTTTTCTTCTTATTTGAGAGATTCTTCTATGTTTTTCTTTCTTTTTTCTTTCGATTTTTAATGAAGTCAAACATAGTTTGTATCCAAACACACTGCACCCGATAGTGTCGTATTTCGTTTGTATGTGTACAGTGTAGAATAGAGTGTAGGAAGTATACACCTACATGTACTTACCCACATAAACTACTCAGAAGAAGTAGGTTGTTGTCTAAGGGAAGATTTTTCCAACTGTATTTGATTTATTTTATACTTACACCGAATAGATATTGGTACTCCCACAGACTGCACAGCAGGATTCTTGTGTCTTGTGTAAGTATATAGGAATTGTGTCGAAAACTTATAACTAAAAAAGAACAAATTACTGCTGGAGTCGGTCTTCGGTAGCAAAAGATTATCACGAACCTACAGAACTAGAGCGTACATATGCTGTGCTTCACATGATAAAACTTGAAAAGGAGATTTTTATGTTTCCGAGGCAGAGAGAGGGCACATAAAGAGAGAGAAATGCACGAAGACTGAAGTTGTATGGCTCTAAAGAAATGAATGAAATGGTGTTAAAAGACTAATAAATTTTCCTTGAAGGCGGAAGTTGCACATTGTTATCTCAAGGATTTTATATCAATCTCGTATATCCATGAACACCATCCTAAAAATCCGAATCCTCCCGTCTTGCCCCATATCTCCTCTCTTTTTGTATCTATCTCCACCCTCTCTTTCTCTCTCTAACAGATTATAGAAGATGAAATCCGCTCCATCCAGGCCAATCTAAAGTGCCTAATCTGCATATAAGTATACAAGTGTTAGAAAATTGGTGATTCTATTGCTGCTAAGAACTAAGCATTATAATGTCTACAGAGGCTCTAGTCCTTGTGCAGTTAGGGAAATAAAGCAACTTTAGCGGTATAATAGTACTTACAAGAACATTTTTTACTTGTATTACTTTGAGCAGAATACATTTGTTGTATAATACAATTTGTATTATAATACAATTTGTGTTATATACTACCAAAGTAGTTCAGTATGTGAAATAGGCTGGCAGGACGATCTTCTGGAACTTAAATGTACCGGCACTCGACTCGGTGCGAGTCTTGTAGTAATAAGTATTTGTACGTGAATATTGCACACTTCTTGTGCTTTGTGAATATTTATGCTTATTGGAAACGATGCTAAATACTAGAGTTTACAGAATGAGGATCTTAAATAAATCATAATAAATACTAGGAACAAATCCTGCCAAAGACTTATTCTAATACAATCTATAGTAGACCAGACTTGCCTTTAGCCACGCGCTGATTTTGTTGATCGTTTGTATTCTCAGCGCTCTTACCTCGTATTCAGTACTACATTTCCGTTTCTATTTTGTACGGATGCTATATAGTTTCTATTAAGTTTAATAGTAGAGACACATCTGGTATCACATAATGTAAACATGCACGAATGGGTATAAATCTACATTTGTACATTGTAATAATAAAAGTTTGGGGATATGATGTGATTCATGGTGTTGTAAGTATATGTATGTATATCCTTGCTTGTGCCAAAACAACTTAAATTCTATGTTCTATGTGAACTCGTATAACTCATGCTGGATGTATGTGAATTGTTATCGCAACAGGTCAAAATATTTCAAGTCACGTAAGATCAATGACCTAGATCTGCGAGTGGAGCAGGCGGAATTCTCTGAGCTATCTATTGTTGCGGGAGCGGACTTCGGCTGCGTGGTGTCCTACCCAACGTGGAAGGATGGGAATAAGATGACACGCTCATTCCAACCCGATTTCGTCCTGATTCGACAGAATCTAAAGGATGCGGGTCGAGATTACAAGAACCTTCTGCTAGCCCTGATGTATGGTGGGGTCCCATCCGTCAACAGTCTTCAAGCTGTGTACAATTTCCAGGACAAGCCCTGGGTCTTCGCTCACATGATGAACGTCTCGAGGAAGTTTGGTCGGGACGCCTTCCCCCTCATCGAGCAGTACTTCTACCCGGACTTTAAAGAGATGGGTACCATGGTCCCAAGACTCCCAGCAGTCCTCAAAATTGGTCATGCTCATGGTGGATTGGGAAAGATCCGTGCGGGGACTCTAAATGACTATCAGGATGCAAGTAGTGTGGTGGCTGTAACGGCCACTTACTGTACTTCCGAACCATACGTCGAGGCTAGATGTGATGTTCATATCCAGAAGATTGGCAATCAATACAAAGCTTTTATGTGAGTATTGTTTATTATCCTCCTGTAGTCATAAACAGATACCCGACTGGGTTTCTTTCCAGTCAGTATAATCTATAATAATCATATACTAAAAAACCCCATAGTGTAGTAGTACTTCAAGTATGTATCTATGTCTATTACAATATATTATGTACATTGACTAAACCTATTTCCATCTAAATAGCTCCTCATATCTCTTTCTTTTTTATAGTTGTTTACAATCATATTTCATACTCTATACCTCCCCTAATGCTTTTATTCCGTTTAAACTTCCCACATAAAATCTCAATCACTACTACTTAACTCTCCTATAAACAAAGACTCAGACGATCAGGCACACTGGTTTCAGTTCTTCATATGGATCCATATTGTGTATCGATCTTCTCTCTTTGTCATAAACTCTCCTGTTTTTGATTTTGATCTTGCTCATCATTTTTCATTTTATTTTCAGCTTTTCAGTAAGTACCTGTGTGTACAGTATCCCTTGCTAAACATAAACCAACAAAATCTAATCAAAGGCTGTGAGTTTGATGACCGAAAACCATTTTTACTGGTACTTTGTTTGCAAAAGACCAAATTTAACACAAAGGTAAAACACAAGATGCAGGACATACACAGCTCAAACGTTGCAGTTGATGTATATAACTTTTACCGACACTTACCAGTTATAACTCAACGTTACATCTACTTTTATCTGCACAACAGCTCTCATCTCACACAGGAGACAGGACATCTAACACTTTCATCTCAAACCTTGTTATTACACTTACTACATGTATGTATGTATAGACAACCACTAACACGTCAAACCTAATTAAATTTAGCCGATACGAAGGACAATAATAGTAATTTTTCAATCACTATGTTTTAAAATACTCTTTTAAATACTTAGGATTTGATTTAACATATTTAAATATATGGAATATTTACATTCACCTCGTAGTTTTTGAACGTAAAATAAAAAGAAATGGAAAACCCAATGATGAAAACTGTAGTAGTTATAATTATACCTTTGAGCAAGTAGTTATAAATTATTATGAAACGGGAACGAAGAGGATGTTTGTTTTGAAATATTCCAGGAGGAAGGGCATCGTAGGTCATTGGAAGTCCGGATCGGGTTCGGCAATGCTGGAGCAAGTGAGCATGAATGAGCGTTACCGTAATTGGGTGGACAATGTTGCTACGCTATTTGGGGGTTTGGACATCTGTGCTCTGGAGGTCATCGTGGGGAAGGACGGTCGGGAGTACATCATCGAGGTGAATGACTCGGCTCTGAGCCTAATGGGAGAGTCGCAGGAGGAGGATCGCCGGCATATTGCGGAGTTAGTGCTCTCCCGGATGAGTCTCCTGTGTAAGCCACCGCCGACACAGCAGCAGCAGCAGCAATCACAGCAATACCAACAACAACAAAGGTACCGGAGACAATCAGGAAGTTCTATTGGCTCCTCGTCAGGTGTGACGGGTGACAGTGGTGGGGGTCCAGGCGCAGGTGGTGGTGCTCCTGGTAGCGCTAGCAATGCAGGAGACTCTGCTTTTGGAAGCTCTACTACCGTCGGTGAAGGCTCTTCGGCTACTGCGTCCACTGCCAATAGTACTGTCCGTAGAGATTCACAGAGTATGCGAAAAACGTCAAAAAATGTCTAGATATATCATCTTTTCTAATTAAACACACACCTGTTTTTATATAATTACGCACATCTTGAGTTGAGAGACACATACTTATAACTCTCTCCATGTTCTCCCTTTGTTTATTTATTCTTCGTTATTTCTTTCTCAAAACTAATTAGTAGCTACGCGGACGCTTAAAATAATAACAATCTTGCTCTTTCTATATCCGCAGGCTCAACAGGAAGTAAAACATCTTTCTTTGCTCGCCAAAATTCTCAGCAAGGCGTTCCTCCCAACCAAGGAGGACCTGGAACCGGGACAGGTGATGATACGGAAGATACGATGAAGAACCTTAGGAAAACTTTCGCTGGAATTTTTGGTGATATGTAATAGTACTATTTATGTAATTCTTACCATTATTGTTTTCATTTCTGTTCAAGACTTGAACATTAAATTAATAATTCCGTGAACGTGCTAATAACTCCATACATATACATAATAGCCGCAGAAAGTAGGAGTATATCAATATTACATGCACACATTTATGAACATGTGCAAGATATGTATTCATTTAAGCTATCTACATTTTTAATAACGCGGTCGAAAACCTTTCCGTATTCCTGAACAATCTTTTTGCATATGATCCGGAGGAATCGATAGCTAATTAGTAGGTAAATTAAAATATGTATATCGATTTTAATTAATTATTTATTGTCTGGTATTAATTAATAATTATTTCCTGACATCATTTGCAATTATGACATAATGTCAGCTTCATATGTCAGTTTGTCTTGAATTTATACTTGAAAATTCAGTATCCGTGTGTATATTCATCATGTATATGAGTATGTTCACACCTGCTTGAACAATAGTTCTTTTCAAAACTATACTTTTTTCCTATTTTAAACCTCACAAGTGTATGTATTATATGTATTACAGTGTTCCTTGATTACATCCCATTAACATGATCAGATATTTATATACGCAATGTATGTATGTTCATTATAAGTGTATTAAATCCGTTATAGTTAATTAGCTATACTGTTGAAGTCAGTAGCCAAGACGATGAAGTTCAACTCTCAAGTCATAATAAAAACATAACTACATTTTATGGAGATATATATAAACAATTAGTAGATTTGTTGGAGTCAGTGTTCTGCTAGCTACTAGCTAATATTACAAAGAAAATACGGAATAGAAAAAAATCAAATTTAGAGAATGACTTTAGACATGTAAAATGTAGAAACGGCCAGATGACAATATTAAAACACAGACACAACTGTAGTCAACAACATTTGACATTTAATAATAATAATACAATTTATTAATAATTTATATATCTATAAGCAACACAAGTCTCAGGCTTGTTGCAAGATCGAAGAAGGTACACTGTGTATATAAAATTAGTTGTACATACGTTAGAAGAGATAAATGATTATTGGGAGCTAAAAACATTATGAATCATTCACTATATAAATATATTTACCATTAAAATATTAGTGTAAAAAACTTTAGTAATATTAAAATTAAAAATGTATTGTACTTTGAAATACTATTTAGTATCCACAATTTCCTATAGATCATTACAAATAATATCCTGTTCCTTAATATTTTCAAATGAATATAGGTATATCTGTATTGAATATTGCTTTTGTGACATGTGAAGCATTTTCCTTCTCTTTTTAAACAAATCCTAACAAATCTTTTATTATTAAATCTAAATTTTTTCAGCTGAACAATAAAAGAATCATGCATGAACGCTAAAATCTATTTCCTGAAGTAACACGATCAGTTTATATGAAATAATTAATTTATTATTATTAATTAATATCTACCTCAATAAAGCTATAAAACAGTTGCTAACGATTCATGCTTATGTAATAAATGTTCTATACCAATTTTGTACTATTTCAATTAATTTCTATTATCTCCATTAAAGAACCTAAAATTTACACGAAGAGTGGAACAACCAATATCTTCTTAGTAGTAATAAGGGAAACTGATTTAATAAATGCGTTTATTCGCACGCACAGAATAATTTAACTACTTAGAGTACAAGTTCATGTATATAATTGTTTCGAAACTAATTCGTTAAGAAATATTAAATTTCCTGTGTAAACAATTAATACAAAAAGCGTGAAAATCGTAGCTCCTACTTCACAATTCATTAATTTATATTCTTGTTATAAAGTAGATGGAAAATCTATATAAATATTAAAACTCAGCGCAAGTTTGTAAGGCAAGACAGCAAAAACTGCTCTAAGAACCAGGATGATGTGAATCCTCAATTAAAAGAATAAAAAAAATTATGGGAATTATTATGATTGCAATGCAAACAGAATAAAGTAATAAATATATATCTTAATAATTAATTTTTATAATGAACTGTATGGCAAATATATTGAGTATATTAACTATGTACATGCATATAACTGCTACATATGTGTATGCATGTGTTTTAAATTATATTATCAAAAAATTGATATTATTCGAAATAATACACTCATCGTCAGCTGTTTTTATTCCAGAGCTATAAAGTAATATTTACATCATGTTATATTTAATAAATTATAAACTTGAATCGTTCATATTTAATATTGTTGATATTTATAGGTAGCAAAAGAAAAAGATTTAAAGGGGGATACGCGTGTTCTCTATACAAGGAAAAATCAATTAATTACCTTATTGCAATCAGGAAAGTTTATTATACACATATAGAAAGAGTTTTTTATTCTGCTGATGATATGAAATGTTTAAAAATTTATTGTTTTTATTTGAAAGAAGAGATATCATGATGGTCGTGTGTAAATACTAAATAAATATTACAATTATTTCGATGCATGCATCGATTGTTTCTTTCTAAATAAATTATTGATAATCAAAGCTGTTCTTGTTATTTATCATGTAGGGAAAACAAAATATAATTGGGAGAGTTAAAAAACTATAAGAAATGGATTGTATAAAAATTGCCTTATTTTCCAAAAATGGAAGGAATAACAATTTATCGTAATAATTATTATTAAATGTACATATATGTTATTATTGATGTATGTACGTACACAAGAATTTTCACACACCCACAACCTTTTGTATTTTTGTGATGATGATTATTATTATGGTTACTGAAATTTAATTGAACACAGGTCATACATTTGACTGGCTTCATATATTGTAAAAATCATATGGGATTGTTTTTGTTATTTATTTTATAAGGAAATTGTTGATTAATTTTAAATTGTCAGTATTGTTGCAATTTATCGCAATCAACGGCGCTTCTGTATATAGAACAATCGTGAAAATCACAAAATAATTAACTTTACACACCGGTTCTATAGTAATTACTAAAATTCGTTTTTATTTTTTTCATAATTTTACGGAACTTTAATTTTTGATAATTATTTTTAGACGATGATAAAAAAGGAACTTCAATGCGTATGAAGCAATCTTGTTTATTAAAATTTAATGATTAAACTAATATTATATAGCCATTAATATTTAATTATACGACGCGAATATGTTTAGAAATCAATTCAACAAGAAAATCATTATAAATGAACTATCACTAGAAACTACTGAAAGAGATATTGTGTGAGTAGAAAATTTGATGAATCCGTAGTAACCATAGATGAGGTGACAATGCAGAAGACATTCACACTTATAAACATGAAAAATAAAAAGCTTCTTGATGAAAATACTAAAATACAGTAAAAATACTAAAATGTTAGTGACGACCTTCTTTTTCCATCTGTAATAATAACAAGACAGACTATAATCAGAACATTCCTTATATGATGTACATATACCAAAATCTTGCAGTCGGTCATGATCATCATCTTCACCACCTCAAGAGTAAAAATCAAAGTTATTATTATACTAAAAAAAATATAAACACATGTGCTACAAATAGTATTAAGTAGAGGAAAAATAGTAGTGGAAGAAAAATATAAATTATATTGTGGTTTGAAAATAAACGAATACTAAAAAGGCTCCCCAATAATGGAAGAATAAATAAATAAATGGGAAATTCACATGCAGATAAACCATTACCTACGCAGTCACATACATAAGAATAAACATTATACCGTGATGATATAATCTCTATTGTATAGGTATTATTCAACAATGTAAAGTAATAAAATAAAAAATTATTTAAAAAATCACATATATAAATTATATTATATAGTGGCGAGTGTAAAAAATCTACTGTCTGTAAAAAAAAGTTCTAGAATGTGTGTGTAGTTGGCCGTAGTTCTCATGAATAAATCAACAAATATTAACTTAAATAAATTCTTTCCTTCTTTCATCTTCTTTCTTTCATTGATTTTTCCAATGAATATTGCAACATTACATGTATGCATAACTTCCATAAAAATCAATAGGCAAACAATATTTTTAAAATTTTCATCTTTTGTTTATTTATTTATTTTAAGATTTGACAAATGCAGAAAAAATGCACTTCGCTTTAATATTGCATTTCCTTTTAATAATTTTTGTTTGTGAGGTAAAATTATTACAATAATAGTTATAAACACTATAGTACATGATTAATATTATTAATATTATCATAAGTTATTGGCACATATTTATAGGTATTATACTGTAAATCTTTTCACCTCCTCTGCTCCGCACTGAAAATCGTCGGCTACATTTTGTTTTTTGACTTTTTTAAATAATAATAATACATATTGAGGAAATCTTCTTTTATAATATTATTATTATTTATTAATTTGCAGTATATAGTTGATTAGTTTGGAAATTATTTTCTTCGCAGTTAATACCTACATAACGAGTTCTTCTTTAATTGACTGAATTCGTCCACTTGGTCACAGAACACTAAATTACAAAAAAATGTAATTTTATAAAATAGATGATACAATGATTATACATATGTTATAATAAAAATTATATATGTACATATAACAATAATGCACAAGGAGTCAGTCAGACGAACAGTGGAAATCTAGAAGTTCGGAACTATATAGTATATTATGTATCATAATTATTTTTGGAAAGTGAATGCAAATAACTATCAATGTTTTAATCTAATACACAAAGTATTTATAAAGTAATAACAGTTGCCATCTTTTGCCATCTCATCAGTATTAATTGTTGTAATAAAACTATTATATAATATTAAAGTCCAGTTAAAACAAGTAGGGGTTGTCGTTGTATTGTATATAGGTTACAAAAAAACACTCCTGATTTTAAATAAAAAAAATTAAGGGTCCCTTTTATTTAGAAACTCTTACAGCTTCCTGTTGTGAGAGTAAGGCGAGCCAGCATGCCCTTGCCTGTGACCATTAGAATTCGAGTATCTAGAGCCTGGCCGGGAGGGTGAGTGACGAGAAGGGACGGTGGCGTAGTGATCGCTTCCACCATTTGACTCAGCGGACATGCTGTAGATTGGTTTGTTTCCTCCATTAAGAGAATACCTAGATCCTCCGTACTGGCTTCCAGCCCAGGACCTGTAAGGATCGTAATCTTCCAGCACGCTGGGCTCCTTTTCAATCAATTCCGTGCGGGTGCAAGTGCAAGTCAGGGCGGAACACAGGAAAAGGTTGACAAGAAGCATGAGCAAAAATAAAACTCCAAGAACTATGGCGAGCCACAGGATCCATTTTGGACAGATCCCCGTGCATTGGTTGTCGTAGTCTACTAGCAATTCTGTAAAAAAACATTAAAAAATCATGTAGATTGCATCAGTTAAAATTGTAAATATTCCTTTAATAATTGTACTTAAAATTTGACGATTTTCAAAAAAATTCGATTTAAAAGTCAATGTTCACAGATCGAGTCGATGTGATCTAACGTCTGAAGAGAAGACGTAGATACAAATACTATAATGCCATGTAGATACTAACAATAAATAATGCATAATTTCATCTACTTACCGGGCTTATCACCAGGCTCGAGGACAGAGACGGTGGTAGAGGCTAAGACAGAAGTTTCGTTAGTATCTCGCTGTCTCTGAGGATTAGCGATGATGGGTGCGGGAACAGAGTCGCATTTCGGGTTTAAGCATTTGCCCTCTGAAAAAAGGAAAAAAAATTGTTTCTGGTCTTCTCATATATTGTAGTTATTAATCCTCACGATCTTGACATTCTTCCAGTTTCACACATATACATACATACATCTGTCACTTTTTAAAGTCTCAGAAGAATTTTCATAATAAGAGAGAGAGGGAACTCTTGTGCTCATTCAGAATAGATTAAATTCGAATGCGACAGGATTTATCCATGCTAGCTACTCATCTTTCTCCTCCTCTTCCATATAATAACCCACTGCCTCGAGAAGTCGAAGTCAAAGCAACCATAGCTCTGAGGTCAGGAGATTCACACTCTCAGGAATAATTTAGGCATGCATGAATGTAGTAGTGGGATTTTGATGCATGAGGACTCCCTCCAGTTATTTCATCAAAAAGTCTAATCATGTCATCGTCTACATTATACCGTTATAGGTACGTATTCTACCATGTATAAGATTAATTTCTTTTTGTACTTATTCAGAATATAATTTAATTCTATTATATATACTAAGTACAAGTAGATACTTGGAGGTACTTTGATACTCCAAACATGTAGCTATATAAATACGTCGAATTTCTGCACTACTGCTTCATCAAATATTCAGTAGTGCATAGTACAGCAGAGGAGCAGAATTCCCAAGTTTCGCATTCACATATAGTCAAGGGCTTAATCTCAGAATTAGAATTAGGTAAAGGAAGGATTCAGCGGATGACTTATGATATAATTACAAAATATACGGAGAATCCAAAATATTTATGTAACACTACATAAGGTGTTAGCCTGGTTCTTTACTTATGATCAAGTGCGGAATGCGTTAAGAGCTCTGAAGTATACATAAGTACGTCATTCATTTTAGCATATAAGAGAAGTTCATCGAGCATAAATCCACAGAACGGAGTGTGTGTATGTTTTTCCAAGAAGACAGAGATAACCTAATACTAACATAAACTTAAAATAAATCAATCATGCAACAGCAACGGTGAATTTTCACCTCGCTTATTGCATTTCTAGGCTAATTTCGACAACTGTTTTAGTTAGCCGGCGTGTATAGTATTTTAACAAATTGCCACGCTTGTGTTGAATAACTTACTCATCAAAGTACTGTAGACTAAAGTGAGCATCTCGGCACTCAAGTTACAAATATTTGTCCATATTGTTTGTTCTCGTTCAAGCAAGACCGCTTTATTTCCATAAATAAAGAAAAGCAATAGGAATAAACGAGATCATAAAATTAAGCAACAGTTGCTGTTAAGTTGGTTGTGTTACACTACTATGTATGTATGTGTTCTTTGAATTTGTCATGCAATGCCAGTACTTACTACAATTTCATCTTATTCATCATCACAGAACAAGCATGGAAACACCTTGCATACATAAATATTATGCATCCCTTTAGTATTTGGCACATGTACTAATACTATACTGCAGCTGTAGGCAGGGTTGACAAGGTCGATCTTCAAAACCCACCCACACATTTACTTGTCGAGATTATTGCAGTCACTCTCTTCTTATGCATTGTTGTTGCTTGCTTATGCTTACTCCTTTTGCCTTCTGTTTTTGATTTTGGTCAGCAACCTTGGAAGTGCAACAGGCTGGACGCCTTCGTATATTTTAGCACCTAATTTTCATGTTAATATTTTCTTCTCATATTCTGTCTCACCTACATTATGTACGTGGTGAATACGAGTCCTACTACTACTTTTAACCAACTCCTTCAACGGAACTATAACTGACATACATGTATATATTACATATGTTAAGTATGTTACATATGTTCATCCATAAATATAAACTGTAAATTATCTGCATTACGAAACAACAAGTTTCATTTTCTCGTTCACTTGAAGCATATTTACAGCTAAAATATCATCTATGTATACAATGTAATGGTACAGAATAGAATCAAAAACAGTAGTAAGGCCCTGTAATGTTTTCCTAATAACTATTATTGCTCATGATTGTAGTAGGTGGTATAACGACAAGATTGCACATCGCGTCTCAAGTCTCAAGTGTTAGAAGAAGAATAATGATTCTTTTAAATTGGCAATTTCAAAATTTCCACTTGAACAACGAAGTGCCGACAACGCTATGCTACTGCCTTTTAAAACGCCATCATATGGAATAAACGATGTAACATTTTAGACATACACATACACAAATTACATGCTCATCAGTAAAAGCATGTTCTATTGCAACATTGATAGGTAAGTATGGTAAGTATGATAATAATAACTAATAACTATGTATACACAATTTAATTCTAACCATAAGGCTCACCTTCACAAATGAGGACATCGCATTGAAAATGGAGACGCTTCGAGTCCTGAAACCTAAACATGGAGTAGATGGTGGCTTCGGCAACTTGATTGTTACCCGAGTAGGTCCAACGGGAAATGACACCTTTTTCGGGACACCTGGGGGTAGTTTTAAATTCATTGTAACAAGATATAGTAAATAGATATGGGGTTTATTTTTGCGACGGCGGGTTTCTTCAATTACGACAATTAAAAAGTATTCTATTTGAGATGGCTAATCTCTTTAATACACAATATTCTTGGAAATGACGCAATACGTTCTTATGAAATATAACAATCTTCAAAAATGGTCCACATATTCGACTTGATCTTTTATACCCATATTTGCTAAGCCCATCAAAAACATAATATAGCAATATTAATTACCTAAGTATGTATACAGTTTCTAAACAAGAGCAAAGCGCATCATTCGTCTAAATTCATGAAAAGAAGCATTCACAGAATTTTTTACCTACAGCTTTTAGCAACTTGAAAGATCTCACAATAATGATTAACATTTAAAATCCTAACGCGTCCAATACACAACTACAATATTCCCATATACACATTCCTACGCCCTTCCCGTTATTATTGCATGTAGTGCAACATCACTAATAATACAAAATGCAACAACAACGGTGCTCTTGTAATTTCCAAGTAGCTTCATTTAACTGGGATACTTGGGAGAGCATCACAAAAGGTCCCATTATATTATAACAGACTACTATAGATCAAGTGATATAAAATTCTCTCAGTCAGTCAGCTCAGAATTGAACAGAGCATAGAGTAGATATGTAGCAGATGATGCAGCAAGAAATTGAAGTTGCCAACTTCATTGAATTATTTAGAAGGTAGTAAGGTATTGTGACTATATAGTATACTGTAAGGATTTTCACGTTGAGCTTTAAATGGAATGAGTCTGTTCATTTCGTGTTGTGTAGACTAGACTGAGGTAGACTTGAGAGGATAAAGATAACGTATTTCAAAATAGGGTTCTTTAAAGGCATCAGTAATATGATGGGGATACATGTAGAGATTCACCCGGCATAGTATAACAGGTATATATTGTACCTCATAGAATAGAATTTTTGTAATGCAACACTTATATATTCACCTTCTCACGTAGGTGTTCTAATGTTTTGCACATACATAGTTGGACTGCATACTTTATTTACTCTGACCATTTAAGGAGATTCAATACACTGTATTCTGTATACTCCATTATGGCCACAGAAAAAAATAAAAACAAAGCTAAATTGTTATGGGTTACTATAACAGGACTTTATATATTGATGTGTAAACTTTGTGTGTGAAATAATCAAGAAGTGAATCAAAAGATATGGCCGGGTGTAGGCGTGTGCCGTATGGGAATAAGAAATTAAAGATACTGAATAATTAAATAAATGCTGGTGGATTTGGGATACTAATCATGATGAATGAATTCCTAATAATCCGTTTACACTCTACTCACCCGTTATCATCTACAAGAGGCACATTGGTATTGTTACTGGCAAAGCTGAAACAGGATCTGACCCGGATGGCAAAATTTGGTGCTTTGGATAATTCCACTCGGAGAGTGTAAGCTCGGCCGTAGATCACCTCAGCAGTTGGACGATCTCCGACGTAGAATCCCATTCTGACGGACCAGGTGTCGTTGCTCCTGATAAAAAAATAATTAATAATTCCGTTACACTTTAGGAATGTGACAATATATATTTGTTTAATTACACAGAATCAATACCATCATTATTAATCTCTTGGCAATGGTTTCCATACTTTAGTTAATAAATTCTTATAATAAATTATTAGCAATTACATAAAAAAAAGCTCGAATCTTAAACTTGTAAGCCCTTTTAATATAATAAATCTGTTGATCCCATTAGATTATTCTTTCAGCAATTCTCAGCATGACATGACATTCAATTTCCTCATTAGCGAACTCGTGTAAAACAAAAACAAAAGGAATTTTGACGTCGAAAAAACGCTTTAATGATTTTTCAGCATCAATAATCTTCACCTTGCTTCTTTATAGCTTTGCTACTATCTGTTCTGACAATTCCGAGTGCAATTATGCCTTCGGTGATTTACTCGGTGTTATATGTACATAGAATAGAAGCCATATTGTCTCGTTAGCTTTTCATGTTAAAATGAGCAGAAGCAGAAACTATTGAAATCCATTCTATCCCCAACAATTGACCATTGTTACAAGTGGCTACTCATGCCTGTAAATGCTCTCTCATATAGATAACAACCATATTTCTTGAACTCTTGCAATTTCTACACATTTTTCATGTATGAAAGAAGTATACTTATACGATGTTATATATGTCCCACTCAACTGTTTTAACCTCAAAATCATGAACGCACCGTATAAGAGGTGTCTGAAAGACAATATCCTTGATAACCTTGGTCCAAATTATTGAAGTTAAAAAAATAAACCTCCAGTAATTTAAAGTGCAAGTAGTATTTTAAATTGTCCTCGCAGTTGTCACTTTACAAACAATATAAAGGTTCTTACATATGATTATGTGCAAACAATAAAAGTAACTTCGTACCTTTGTCTATTAAACTTGTACAACACTTAAAAATCAGTGCATTAAAACAGCCTGATATTTTGAGTTGAAACAAAGCAGGCATATAAATCTTATTGTTCGCAAATGCACAATATCCTGCTCCTGTCAAATATTTAAACTTGACATCCCATTGACAATTCGACAATTCTTTGTATAGGTAATTTAAGGAGATGGCAATATATTGTTTTATTGACTTACATTGCTCAAAGTCAAAACCACAATGCAAAATACCACACACACGCAAATAATAAAGGTGACCAATATTTTAAAGTGACATTTTAAATTTATAGAAAACTTCAAAGCTTTTCTGAGTCGGTGAATATGCTTGGGCTCAATAATAAGAGTAAAACATGCAAGCCTAGTAGAAGTTTCTCCAAAGGAAAACTCCAATACTTATAGTACTGGGTTTAATTATTCAGTTCAAGAAACGAAGAAAATAAAATCCAACTTTGAAGAGTGATTTCATTTGAGAGGAATCACTCTTATTGTTTAGTTGACTAAACAAGTTTTTAGCTCTGAAAATCCCATTTGTTTAAGTAAGTGAAAGAAAGAGAGAATGAGAGTATTGTCATATGGAAAAGCACTATCAGCTTTATCTCGAACTATATAAACTGAATTACTAAAACCAAGAGAGGTATAATTTACAAAAACAAGAAATGTAAATGTAGAAGTGCCATAGTGTCATCCTGCTCGCGACAACTTTCTGGTAATCAACGACCGACGACATCGTCGTTAAAATATTATATTATAGGGGAAATACAGTAATTGTAAAGCATATTGTTGCTAGGTATATAGTACATGGGAACTATGAAAAGGCTATATGGCAATGGCAAATACATATACCTATATGTACAATGTAAGTAGGTATGTACACAAAGGTGCAATTCTGTTTGTCTCCTGTCAAAATAATTGCAGTTTCATTCCACACTGTTGTTAAAAAATGTAAAGCAAGGGCTTCCCATTTAGAATACAAACAACCTATATGCAAATACATAATGAAGCAGATGTAAATTCATTTAAAAACCACGATCTGTCTTCCAAGTTCTAATCACAGAGGAGATGCGTATAATAATTTTTACTTTTTATTTCCCATTCTGATGTCTGATCCAAGAACTATCTCGATCATTGGTACGTGCCTATAAAATTGAAGACGTGAGCTGCATAGATTTTACTACAAATTTTCATCCGTGAATTTAAAAAAATATGGACGTACATTCTTGGTATACAGTTAAGTTATAAATCCGTCGCATTTTTCATTTATAGATGCTACTTGATTTTCACCTGGGGTTTGGGGATGAAGTCACATATATACAAGCATATACATATATGTACTTTTTTATATACGTTCTATACTTAATATGAATTTAATAAATATAACTTGGATTAATATAGTTTATATACATAGACATACTGCACACGGCAAATAATAAAATAACTAATAAGAAAATATACCTGTTATGCCGGAATCCAGCTTTACCGCATGTGACCACATACTGTTTATCCTCCGCCAGCTCCAAAGTACGATGAGCTCGGACGGCAATTTGCACGGATTTATCACCCGTTCTCTGTATGGGAGCAGCCAGGATACACAAAGGTTAATATCATCAACTTCACAGAGAGCAGAGCAACATGCCAATAACTTTATTACTGCAACTTGATTAACAAGCTGTGGTAGTTACAGGAACATAAAAAATATGAAGGATGTATATAGGCGAGGTAGTCGTGTACTTATAAAGGAAAGGGATATGAAATAGGCTATACAGCAAATTATTTCGTGTTGCTCCCTAATTTTTTAAATATGTTGCTTTTCTTATCCTAAAGCTTATAAAACATAAAACCTACATTTATATTCACAAGTTTCCACAGGTTTGCAAATCTTCGAAAAGAATCTTCCCTCATAAAAAGAAATTTTGCAATAATGAAGGAAACTTATTTACAACTAAGGGAAAAACTATTGGGTTCCATGGAACAACGGAGGTCATCATCAGAAGATGCAAATATGGGGGATATAATGAGGAAATAATAATCATCTTGTCTGGGTTTCTTGATTGAAACAAAATATTCCTGGCTGTACTATAGTAGTTTTTTACGTATAAAAAGTCTCTAAACTACCATAAAAAACCAAGATTACACATGTGTGTAAACATAAAGTTAATTAAAATGTGAGAAATTTTTTGCCGTAGTTTCAAACTCTTATTGCCTCAATCCTGATGTCACGATAATACCTACTGATGATATATTTCAATTAATAAAAAAAGTACTTTAAAAAATCATTTAAACTAATTTGCTGATCATATTGACATCTTAGATCTAAGAACTAATAAGATTTTTGCAACTTTATGAACTGAAAGTGAACATAAAAAAACAAAAACATTTGAAACAAAAAGTGAATAAATGCAAATTACATTATTGAAGACAACTCCACAAAAGTCCGGGTCACTCGGAAGAGCTAGCATGTTGAAATTAATTTGTGTGGAATTGGATCCCCTCCCATCCTCAATACAAGGAGGTGTTCTCAAATTACTTGAGTGGATCGCTCCTATATACAAAAGGCACAAAATATAGAGTTTAAACCTTGTGATTTGATTTGCAGCAGACATACTTTATACCGTTTTATTACATTACTATTTTATGATCTGCAACTCAACAACAACTGATCAGAAGGGGATAAGATTATTTTTTTGGCTAAAAGTAATTTAAAAAAATCATAATCCCTTATACGTCTAATTCCTCATCACTGGCAAATAATATAAAATTTAATTTGTAAATCACATAGATATACTTATATATGATCGGAATAAAAGAAAAAAAATTATCTCACCATAAAAAGGTTGGGCGGTTTGGACGTTGATGGCCATTGTACCATGTTTACATGTGGCTGTAACCACTGGGGAGAACTCGGTCGGGGTGAGGGATGGATCTGCATCTTGAGGCTCTTGTGAAGTTACTATTTCCTGTAATTAATACAAATATGTACAATTTAATAAAACAATAATAATATTTAATACCGTAAAATTATTTGAAAAAAATCTCCCCATACGGAGGAGGATGTACTTCATACTTAACCACCACCTACACACAACAACGAATGAACTAATCAATTTCAACACTATTAAGATCTTATCGCTAACAACTTTATTTGTGCAATCCTTGACCGCATAACTACATAATTGTATACTTACATATATACATATGCTTACTTTTTGAATTTTCCGTATTTATTATATTAAAATTTTATACAGTTAGCCTTAATTTACTTGTAAAGCTCACCCTAGCTCGAACATTTTATAACTGAATCCTAACTAATTGTAAGATTAACTTAAATATTCTCTGTATCGTGCACGGTACAGTCATTCCGTCAAGGAAATCGCAATTAACACTCAATTTTTCAGCCTAAAAACCTTTAACAATTGTCCAATTTATTTCAGTCAGTCAGATTTAATCTGCTGGATTTTAATTTTACTATACAATATCTCATCATCACTTCAGGAATTATTTTTACTTTTTAATTTACAAAATATATATTAATATTTACAGAAATATAAATTAAAATTTGTTTAAAAAACCATTTCAAAATAGAATGCATTTTTTAAAAACGTTCAAAATATGATGAATTAAAAAAATATTCAAAATATACTAAAATTGAAGTTATCATTTGACACCATTTAAAAAACAATTTATCAACACAAAAATTAAGCATTCATGTACAATCATCCACATATTTAAAAAAAATCAAGTAGCATGAATCATGAATCAATTTAAACTTCTGCCACTGACAGACAGCTGCATTTTTTTAAAAAAAAACTTGAAATTGCCCATTCCCCGCAATTTATTATCAATAAGTGTCGATACACATATTTTATAACTTTCTTTTCTCGATCAAACAAGATTTTGAAAAAAAAATTATCCATGCATTGGATACAGTCAATCATCCTTTTATGGGCGCCCGGATCAACAGCATCGGAATGACATGACATGCAGAGCTAAAAAGCAAATTAACGTGCGTGCTCCCTTCCATTTTAATGTTCCTTTCTTCAATAAGGAAAAGCTGCTTACTCAACTCAGAGCCATTTTAATTTTGCAAATGTGTCTACTTTACTCCAAAACCATATGCTTCAATATGTATATGCAATATACCACTTAATCCTCGTCTCATTGCAATAAAGTGACCGCCTAACCTTGAAATTCGCAAGGAGGAAAAATTGCAATGATGTGTACATATATGTAATAAGTAAATAATTAATAAAAAAAACGTCGGTATACATATATAAGTATATACAATACAGTAAGTAAAGTAGTATAATATGCAATTTTCTCGTTCTCTAAACGTACTTTTTACCTGTTAAACAACATCTACGAACTTGCATTTTTGTAATAATTTGCCAACCAGCCGGAATAGTATACAAGCATGAATGAAGCTGCGATTTATTGCAACTGTCTTAATGACAAGTTCTTTTATGTATAAAGGTTTTAATCACTATAAGTGCTACTTGTTGTCTGTAATGCTTTTCAAATCAGGGAACTAAATCGCTGTGAAGCTTTAAAACTAAAATGCTTGAAACACATATATAAGAGCAACTATAATAGCTTAAAACTTTTCACAAGATTATTGTTTTAAGGATCGTACAAATAGTTTTACGATGTAATTTAATTTTTTTTATTTACTTTAAAAATACATTAATGTACATAATACTTTTCGCAATAAAGTCAACGTAAATAGTCATTTTCGCAAGGTGCTGTCATTTCCTGTACAAATTCACTTGTATAAAATTAATTCGAGCTTAAGTGCACTAATATTATTATACCTATAATACTATATAACTACTACCGAGATGGTGGAATTCAACTTGAGTCAACGTCAAGGACAACCATTAACACATATGCAATAGGTATATGCTTATAAGTAATCCCCAACAATATCAAGTTAAGATACTTTTATGACATCAACTTCGTAAATACGCCTTTGGTAACTTGAAGGAACAACATTGAAGTAGATATTAGCTAGCTAAAAGTATGTATAGGCACTTAAATAAAAAGTATAGCAAGTTCTGTGCAAAGGTCACGTCATTGTTAAACTTAATGGCGATTTCACAGGCCGTGCATTTTATGTAACTTAGATACAGATACGTACCTTTGTGTAACATTACTATGAAGCTTTACTTTATCTTCAACAATGCACCCCGCATGTTTCATCAATGAACTCGAAAATTGACTGACAGTGTCAGGTATTTGGGGAACAACGCTTTTGATGATCAACAAAAACGAAAAAACAAAGAGACCATTTGTCTTCTTATTATATTTTATATATCTTCTTAGCATCTACATATTGTCGTTGAAGAGGTAAATATAACTATCTCCAGAGTTGCTAAAATACAAGAAAAACTCCAGCTTTCCAATATTAATTTTAAAGTTTGAGATGCAAAATTAACTATCTCGTTTATATAGCATTGCAAAGACACATTAGAGGTAGAAACTGGAGTATTTTTTCCTTCTACAATACATACAAAGCTCCGCATTTTCAAAACAGCAGTGGGATTTTGCTTGCCCTATATGCGCTATACTGACAATGTAAACAAAGGCTATGCTCTTAAAATACATAGTTTTTCATTTGAATATTTTTTAAATATATTCTAGCAGTAGTCATTCTTGTGTTTTAGCCACTGTGTAGATAGTTATATTTGGCTCTACAACGACGATATGCAGTTTTTATTATTATTACAGAAATTACACTGATTGCAACAGTTTAGTAATTACAAAAACAATTTTGCAATTAAGAGTGCATTACCATTACATATTAAACAATACACTGCAAGATTATAAAGCTTTCTTTAGACTCATCATTTTCTCTGTACTATACATAGATACACAGGTATGCATCTAGAATGTTGAATACTGTCAGGACTTCTCAAAGGATTTCAGGCATCTACATTGCGTCATTCCATGTAGGTAATTAATGACGTGTCCTTCATTAGTTTAGCACAGTATTTGAATTTTGGAACAATTATTTCTCATTCATCCCGCGGTCAAACTCCGTATTATCATAATAAGAGCCCTATATAGATGTATCTACATAACTATAAGCTTTTAATGGATTAGTAAATCGTTGGATCACGTCAACTAATTGGCTTAAAGTGCTGGCTGCTCATTAAGATTTGAAGCACTTTTAGTTTTACACTATCTTGCTATTAATGCTTTGGGTTATATGATATCCAAATAATTACATGTACGAAAATAATGGCTAATAGTTACGTGTTGTTTTACAGATGTGATGTTACATTACCATATCACCTTATGGAGCTATGCATTGGAAAATTCTTTCGTTTGCATCGGAATATTTATCTTTTTAACGGTTTCGTCCTAAAGGTATTGTACTATTGATGGCTTTAACTTTACAACTTAATCTGGTGTCCCTCTGTGAGTAATTGTTAAAAAAATGCTTTATTTCACATATTTTATAACTACGCACTTTAGTGCTTAATATATTTAATTCAATAATATATTGAAGAAACTAAATCCCTAAACCACTAAATGATGTTTGATTTTTTATTCTTCATGCAGCCATGCCGCGTGATGTCTCATCCCCAACGTGCGATGTCTATCTTCTTATTACATGGAATATATTTTGCCAGTACTAAATAAAGTATGTGGAACTAAATCGCAAATACTGATCCACCGTGCTGTGTCGTGCTCTTACTCAACTTTCTTAATGGGAGGTACATAAAGGCAAAAAATGTTTCCATTAAAGTCTATAGCAATAACTGATCAAGTGATAGGAGGATGATCGTTCTCATCATCAAACTGCATACAGGGAACGATATATCTGTATGATAAATAAGCATTGTTTTATAATATTACATGCAAAAAAATCTCGTCTCCTGATGAACCTAATCTTGACTTACAGGACGCCTTCCAAATTCTACACAGGCAGTCTCAGCAAGGAGGAAGATTCATTGAGAATGAATCTTCCATAAATCTTTTATTACATTGAAATTTGACATGGAAATTTGCTATGCATGGCAGAAAGAATTGCTGCTACATGATTAAATGCATAATATTTTATGTATATACTTCAAACATATTGCTGTACTTACGATGCTATAACATGCATATATAGCTTATAGTATTATAAAATAATAAATATAAAGCATAGATCTGGGGAATCATTTAAAGTGGCACGAAGAAAAGGTTTGCAGCTGATCCCATGTGGAGATTAATATATGCATATATATGCGCATAAACAAGAACATATTTTATATAGAGATATATTATTATATTGCATATTAACTCCTCAATATTTATAACGCTCACTTTTAAGTATAAAAGCATCTTTCCTCTTTATTTAGTCGTAGACAGACAATTCTTATATAATAATAATAAAAGTGAATGCCATACAAAGCAAAAACGATTTTCTGACCTACTCTGGCATTATTCCTATTTTTAAAACTACAAATATAGAAATAAATGTATGTATCACATGAGAATACGCTCGTTATGCAAATAAAAAATTCACTTGACAAACAATGTATACCTTATATACTAATATGTAATATAATTTTATATTATACTTTACTATTGTTTAAGGATCTCTGTTTGACAATAAACAATCAACGCCGCTGCTGACAATTCATAAAATGTCATTCACTTAATTAAAATTGCCAAATTGGATGCTTGCTATTTGTCACACATGTTTTTTTCTTTTGAAGACGCCGTGCTCGTCTTATTGTAACACTCGCTTGTGAATTATAAACACACAGAAACACATGAGCATCACGATCTTCCGAGAACGAATGCTATATACCTCCAAACTTATTCCAATCTTAATATTGCAAAAAGGTAAAAAAGCACGAAGGTTCGTCAAATGAAAAATGAAAGTAACACACGTGTGTCAGTTGGAGTTGTGTGCATATATGGTTACATATATTATTCAAAAACTGTTACATTTGCAAAAATCTTCCCGTCTTTGTCATAAAATTTGCAAAGCTATCTACAAGTAAAGCAAAACAGCAGAAATATAAATCACATTTATTATTCAGAATATTGATCTCGTTCCTTAAATAACCAACTAAACTTTTTTCTTTCCATGAACACTTTCTTATGTATCTACTTGCTTTTTTCGAAAGAATGACGACCTGATGCCGACGTCTCTATTTCTCTCAATAGACTTTTACAATTACTAAACAAATATTTACAACAACATATGTTTACTTTGATATGAGTGTGCACATGGAAAGCAAATCTCCAAAAAGACTTTTATTATACTTCTTTGTACACCTTCTTATCTCTTGCACTGTCCATTCGTCGTCTCTGAGTTACATTGTACTTGTCTACATTGGTCTTGTGGTTGTGTCGAAAGCTTACGAAGATGACTAAAGATGGCTAAATCGAAGGTTGGTCGAGTGAGTCGAAAATAATTGCTTTCGACTTTGTATGCAGATAGTGCACAAGGTAAGGACTACGAGAGGAGATTCCTTTATATACATGAAGTTAAGTCTCCTACGCTATAGATTCTGCAAACACACAGTTATTATTATGAAGCAATCAGATTTAATAAAGCATACTTATGGATATTCACTTTACTCACATGATGACAGAATAATATTCGCAGGTAAATTCACCATGGACGTATGCCCCCACATGAGCGAATTAGTAACACAGGTGTGTAAAGGCCGTCGTTTTATTTGCAGTTAGCATGTATACTTTGCATATATGTATATGTATATACTACCCTATACCTATATAACCATTTAAACACATATTATGTAGACAGTATGTCCCCTTGTCGTAATGTGTGATGATTAAGTAACTCAAAGTTAAACCGGAGGCTTTAATCTGCCAACTGCCAAACTATGTGTTCGTTTGGCTAATCTTCCCTTTCCTTTTCGCTACACCTTTCATCTTCATTCATAGCACTACTTTGTACTACTAAAAACGTATGCATGTTTAGCGAAATCAATATGAACGTGCCTAAGTTTTTCCTCATAAAACATATATTCTCTTCGATATCTATTCATGGTTAGATAAATGTATACTCTTCGTATTCCATTACATGCTTTTCTTTTTAAACTATACATTCTTCTCCCCCGACTCATTCGTCTGAAATTTAAGACACATTATCCTGAACAATATATCTTCGGCAGAACGAAACTGCTGTATAAACTATTATTTAACCACAAATGCCAGCGAACAGCAGATATGATGATAGCCGAATGGTTTTCAAATGGGTTTGTTAATTGTTATTATTGTTGTCACCCATGTAGAAAGTACGTATATATGACTTAACAACGATCAGAACTACACTCACATACTTACGCACAAGTGTTATGCATTATCATCGGGGCTCGGAAATCAAATTAGGAATCGTTATTTGGCTCCATACATATCTGCAAAGGCCATTAAGATTGTGCAATAACTATATAAGTACATATAACAGCATTACCTGTGTGTAGTACGTAATCATTATCTCCGACCACCAAACCAAATCGATATTTTGCTACATCCCTCCTTGTATATCCATCACTATGATAATTGATTTCTAATACCTCCTGAGATGGTGGTCGAGCTGTATTTGCAAGGAGTTTTGATTTCGACATACACTACTGATATAATGATGTGAAATCGAATACTAAGTTACAATTTAGAAAAGTAAATCTAAAAAGTAACCCTAACTATACAGCATGTATGTATACATGATACTGATCATTCACACATGATTAACACAGGCGTGGTATTTAAATTACATTGTTGTTACCATAGTTAGTATGGATATAGCTTATATTAAAGGTTTGGTCCTATAACTATTGGAATCTTTTACAAATGCGAAATCTCAAATTGTACATTTTGCATCTGTAGCATTTGCAAGGAATAATATACCATGGATTCATCAGCTGCTCAATAATTCTTTATGACAAACCTCAATAAATACTAGTAGAAACTTTGGAATGAGTGTAGAATCACGATTTCATGTAGGAAATAAAAGGCTCAAATATTCATGAACATCGAAAATCCTACTTTTAATAAGAGGAAAAGACATAAATTATTAAACGGATTTTTTGCATGTCTGCTCATGCATCTGGTAATTTTGCACTTCTTTTAACGCCATTTACAATCCATATATTATATGGAACGTAGATACATGTATGAACATTATATGTACAATAGCTAATGTTAATGAATTCGTTGTGAACACTTTGGACAGCGTGACGAAGCGGAACAGACATTTTTCTACAATAAAATTATAATTACATGTGTGCGAACTCAAAATCAAAAAGCTGCACTTAGCTCTATCTAAGTAAGTTCTAACGTCATTAAACTGTCATCCTGTGTAAAACTAAAAGGCATTTAATAATTGTAAAACTAGCTTTGTGCAAATTCCGATGAGCGCCGCAATGCAGGAGTATGTATCTATACAAACCAATATATTTCATATATTGTTATTTACTAGCAACAAAAAAGGTGAAATTAAACACAATGAAAGGAAAAGACTTTGATATGAAAAGAGTGATATCCGTGAAAGTCCTTAGCCATAATAATTATCATGTCCAACAACAAACAATAATATATGTACATACCAAGAATATTAAATTACAATGAAAAACACAATCCAAACTCCATTTCATTCGATAAACTTGTCATAAAAATCAGGGATATAAAGCACAATAAAATACAAAAGTATAATTTTATAATACATAAGTATACGTATGAAAAACAATGTTTTAAAAGCTTATTTATTGAAGCAATGTAGTAATTCAACACCGCACAGGTAGCAGCAGGATTTAGTTACAGCCGAAAACATGTCAACAGTGGTAAAACCCTTTATCCCACACATACCTACATATCTTTGCTGTGTGTGCTCATCGGAATTATATTATTCATTTATTACTCGAAATCCGAGTTGAGTTGATTTGAGTGCTTTTAAAAGCAAGAAGCAGAATAATATAGGTACTGTTTCGCCTATTAAACGTAGCAGCTTGACGCAGCAGCAGGATTTATTACTGAACAATAAGGAATTTAAATGATTGAACGTGGTTACTAAACGGGATTTTGACAAAAAAGTGAATTATATTATATTCGAGAGTATGGAAATGGGTTGTCATTATTAAAGCTTTTTAGTGCTTTTATTACTTTATCCCGTTTACATTCTTTAGGAATTTCGTTATTAGCGATAATATCAGGAAGTAGATATTTTCTGTTGGTCTCATTAACCAACATTGGGGACTACAGATAAATGAAATTTCATTTGAACAACTTAAATTAAACTTAAACTTTTGCAGTTGAAGAAGACTTTGGTCGTACGAAGAATTTACTCAAACCTATATAATCCAAAAATGTAAATCTAAAATGAATATAGAATTAATATATTACAAAATAAATTCACAATAAATTAAAAAGAATTAAAAAAAACCCATTCCATCCAAAAGTATGGTGAATTAACCCATTTGACAGCACACATGATCTTAATTAAAATTAACAACGGAAGAATTTTATTATACCAGTTATTATGCACTGCTTAAAAATCATGTGCAATCTGTATTAGAACTTTATTCGCAGCGTGTAGCCTGCAAATAAATTTATTATAACTTTACATTTCTATAGCCGACTCCTATTCAAGTCCTAGAAGAAGTCAGCAAAACTGTAAACCAGGTGTATAATTAACATGGGAACAGGATACTCACTTGAATGGCGACATGTGCATGGTAAAATACATCTACAAACGATTGTTTTTGGAATCATAATAACAAATACACTAATGCTGATTCACCTTTTACAGATGTATTTAAACCTTTCGTTTCCCTTGTCACGACGCTGTCACTATCAGTTATGCACAGTGCATAGGTATACAATTGTAGAAGCTGCTGCTGTTGTTGTCTTTTCATTTAAACCCCATATCGTGTCAGTGTCGTGTCAGCTGAGAGTTTATATTCATGTAGCGTGATTCCCGTTTTGTACAGGAATGTAACGCTAAATGACTTAAGTTGAAAAGGATACCATATTATTAAAGAATTAGTACACGAATGAATAGGCAAACACCTCGACGTTCTAAAATCAGATAAATATTTGTTTTTTTTCTGAGTATTATCATATAAGTTAGGCCGCCATCGATTATAACACTAACATATTAATAAGTAAGTAAGAATCGAAACTTTTCCTATTAATATCACATATCTTAATAGATTTCCAACGTAGAAAAACTGGATCTTTCAGAAAGCATAACAATGTCATGTTAAAGGTGGAAATTCAAGATTGGTAATTATTATTAGTAGAAATGGAAGATTCAAGTATCTATCTCTATTATATTTGTATTCCAAAGAAGTGTTTTATGTTCTCCAAATCCTGTCAGCTTGAGCTTTTTTGTAATTGAAGCTAAAGATCTTGAAACCTATAATATACAACAAGTTCTTTTGGCAGTCGTTATTTTATTTCTGACCTGCCCTACCATCCTCATTGATTTATAGGTTGTGAATAATAATACATAGCTTTTACAACACTAAAGGGAAAAATTAAATTGATATTCTCAAACAGGCTGAGGATAGTTCCACTTGATTATCAACGTCGTGCATAAATAACGAAATCGAAAACATGTTCGCAGAATATAAAAATTGCACTTTTAGCAACGCAGCTTGAATGCTGTAGATACAACATAAAGCTGGCATTAAATGTCACTGAAACCTGCATGGGTTAGGGGGAAAGGTCGATTTTAAGCATAAATATTAATACAAAGGATAGAAATAAAATAGTTTTTGAAACTCACATCGCACTTTTATTGTTATGTTCAATTTGACTGGCGTAAAAAATTTTGTATTTTTGAACGAAGAATGACATTATAAAATCCATAAGAATTTTCAGTTTCCCCTTAAAATATTCTGCTCGCATGTGTAACTTCGCAGTTTACAGCCGGACAGCGAGACATTTGCAAAATGTCAAAATTTACATGTCGCCTTCCCGACCTTTACAAATAATAAAGATACGCATTGATTATATACCTGCTCAGGTTTCTGATTTAAAAATCTGATAATTCAAGATTTCTGTGACCTCACACTTTATTTAATGCATCTTTTTTTTGAGCTTATGCCAAGCTCAATGTCACGAAAAATATAAAGTTGCTCTCTCCATTAAGAAAACCTCAGCATCATTAGTAAATTTGTTTACTAACAAATTTCTCTGTTAGTAATTTACATTTGCAAAAAAATCTACTTGCAAAATCCAGTTTCACATAATGTGTGATATTGATTTTCCTTTCAGAAATTAAAGCATTTTAATGTCCTTAAACAAATATAAAATGTAAAGGAAAATCAACATTCAATACTCTCATACCAGGGAATGCATTACAGAAAATATCAATTACATTATTTTCACACGGTCAGACTAATGTTTGAAATGATAGTAGTGTTAATGACGGAATAAAAACATTTTCTTGGTGGTATTAGCAAAAAATTGAAACAGCAACTTTTCATGGTTTAACGCCGCCATTTAAACTCTACTATACACTCCGTGAACTTAGTTTGTGAAGGTTCGAAGCAGAAAATGACAAACAAATTGTTTATCGTCAAACAATTTTTCCACCCCTATTCTCTAGTAATGTCTTCAAAGATAATTCTTCAACAAGTAAAATCTTCATACAAAATCGTTTGAAAATTCAGTTCTTCATATAAGATCGTTCGACAAGTCTATTCTTCCTACAAAATCTTTCGAAAAGTAAATTCTTCATACGAAATCGTTCGAAAAGGAAATGTTTCATACAAAATCGTAAAACGAGTATAGATTGCAAACATATAAACCGAGAAGGATGTAATAAGCAAATATATACGCAGAAAAAACGGAAAGTGTGGAAAGCATTGAGGCCAAATGCGATGACAGATTATTCCATTTACAATACCAGACCAGGAACACTTTTCGAGAGACGCTGTTATTATTGTTTAAAAATTCGACCACGCCTGAACATTGTGCATTAGTGGTTAAAAAAAGGATCAGTAGTGTAAGAAGATATTACGGATTTGGTAATAACATTTAAACTACAAAGTATACATATACACATACTACTGAGACTCATTTCAGTGACAGTTTTTACATGGGAGGAAGCCTGAGATAATAGTGTATATCTATCTCTTAATATATTAAGATTAACTGTATAACGCGACTATGACAAATTCCCAATTTATTTTGTTCTTTTCCACCAACACGTCCCAACTCTGCTGCTATAGTAGCCTAGTACTGCTACGAAAAAAACACAAAATCTAGCCCACTTCCTTCTTCTTCATGATCATGATATAATACCTGTGCTGCACAGGTTCCTGCTGATGGATTCCCACTCAAAATTACTATGCAAAAGGGTAGAGGAAAAAATTGTAATCATAGCCAACACAGGAAATTTCGCACGACACATATAATATGCATCAAGCTCAAACTCAGACCCAAAGTAAAGGAAGCGCGGGGTAAGTTCGTTGGGCAATTGGAAGGCAAATAGATAGGAAATTTCTTTATTTATACATTATTATAAGTTTTAGAGCAAGCATCCTGCGTCCACATTCCAAATCTTTCAGAATATATAATATATATTTATATACATAAAATACTATAAAATGCACAGGAAAATCTATAAAAATAAAATCTGTAAATCTATCCCAATGCAAAAACGCAAATATTTGATTGCCACACATAGGAAATACGATGGAGCAATCAGCCTGCTCATACATATATTTCCTCTATATGTATACTTAATTTCATTTAAATATATTCAATATTACAATAGCCACATAAATTATGACAATAGTGTTGCATATAGTATACATATGTAAGTATGTACATGCACAATATAAACGGCGCATAATATTCACAAATATTCACACATATGTACATTGCGCGAATGGCGATGGAAATCTTGAGCGATTTTGCAATTTTTACAGACAATCATACACTTTTACAGATAATCATATATATTATTCCCACACAAACAAACACAAACGGACAAACTCAGAG
>JAQGAK010000393.1:0-85699 GCA_034696945.1 Lipothrix lubbocki
AAACATGAAAAGGTGCTATAATTGTTTTTAAACCATAACGTTACGAAAATTTTAGCACCTTTTCATGTTTGACCGACAATATGCAGTTTCAAAAATATTCAGTTAATTGTTTTACACACAAACACATCGAAGCCTTTTTATACTTTGCCCTATGCCATTAATGAAGAAATTTGCTATGCATGACCGTACCGACGGCAGTGCCTAGTACATGAATGTCTGTTTATGCAGATGTGAAAAAAGAGTTAAAATATTTAAATGAGCATGTCACATTGATCTTCAGACATTTGATTACCATATTTATGGCTGATACATGGTCGAGTAAAAATTATTTGCTGATTTGGTGTTGTTCCATATCTTTTCCCTCTCGGCAAATCGTCATCTAACCATCATATTCTAGCTCAGGATCTACGAATGGGTTTGGGCTGGCTCTCTCTGGGAGGAACTGATGAACCGGTTTAATGTTTGTCTCGCAACGCAGGTGAGTATAAAAATCTAAGGTATCTACTTCAAGTAAATATAGATGAAATGCATGCCTCACAGTGAGTTTCAAAGCAAAGCTTAATTTGAAATAAATTTGTTGCCTAAAAAACGTTGATATACTCCATAAAGTACAAGGGAGTGATATATAACGGCATAGTAAAAGGGAATAATGTAGTACTATATGTAATGTAAGGTTGTTGTTGTTGAAGGCGCTTTTGAGAACGTTTCCGATCACCGATTTGGTTTGATTCAGTAGAATAGAAATGGCTCCCCAGGGATCAAATCAAACGACTCATTAGTTTTGTTTACCTTTCCTTTTAACCTGCTAATTATCAAATGCACGCATACACATTTATATATAATGTGCAGCCTTGAAATGTTCGCAAGACTCCGCTGAAGCTCATCACCGGAACTAAATATACGAGACACATTGGCTATACATCTTGAATGATCGTGTACAAATCCCTCAATTTATGTGCGCTGGTAAAATGCCTTCCTTTTATATTGTTTACAAGCTACAACAATTCAACAACTCTGGGCATAAGGCTTTAAATTCAATTTGCATCAGCACTGGGAAGATGAGTAGCGTCGTGGGTTGCAGTGTTTGCAAACACACACGGGTTTATGTAAACACATTGGATAGGTTCCACGAGTATTTAGTCATAATAAATATACAGTAATAAATTTATATGAAGTTCACATGGTGCACGATTTTATTTCCTGCGTTGTATATGTACATAAGCAAAGCATAGCATACGTATGTATTAGTTATGCAAATATAACATTATAACATGTATTATAACATGTACGTGCATTAGTGTAACATGATCAGCAGTGCTGTAGGGATGTAAGGCAAGATTATATGATATGAGTTCTTGAGGAACAAGTCAGGAAACGAACTTGATTCAATTAAGAAGTTCATGTTTCTATCGTAAATCATTGGCATAAAAAGGCTCCATCAAGATGGAACATAATCAATAACTGCTTATTTACGGAATGTATAGTTACTACTAAACAGCTAGACGTTTCTCGCATGTCGAAACAAGCATCTCTTCTACTTTGCCTGATAGCGTCTACCTTATTCCCTCAATTTCCTGGATAAAAGACGCTGCTGTGAAGGCAAAATAAAATCAAAGAAATAGGGAAATATAGTTCTATTCGGATGATTACGTCGTAGTTGAGAAGGACCAGCCATTCACTTTTACAGCTTGCTGAAGGAGAATTGTCAGACCGTCCTGTATACAATAATATAGCCTAGTCTCCACGGATTATAGAAAAGTGTTTCGGTTTTCGTTGCGTGGAGAGTATATATGTAGACATTCTGAGTTGAAGGCGTTCATTAGCGTGAATAGCCTTCAATAATTCATGAGAGTGAATACCTCTAGGTGAGGTGGATTACTGGAACAAGGAGCTATATGACGTGTACTTTCAGTGCTATACTTACGTTTGTAATAAATATTTACGCCTCTGGTTTCTCAATTTTAAATGATATATTCTCCTCCAAGTCAGTTACACGCTGTTTAGTTTTTGGTAGCCGTAGTAAGGACATGTAGTGTTCTGCTGGTGATTTGGATGTATGTATGAAAACAAAAACAAAAGTCTCCAAAAACACAACGCACCAACTGCTTTGTTGCTCCGCTGTGTCATAGTACGTACAGAATAGTAGTATAGTATTTCATAGTACCTCACAATACACTTATTACTGTTTCATAGTATTCGCTGTACTACAAATATAATTTGCACATCCCAACTTCTATTTTGTGTGCGAATACATGGATGCAGAGATTAGCGCCTCACCCAGAGAATGCCTGAAGGTGCAAGTCTCAAGTGAAATCCTATACGCTTGTCCTAATTCACTATAAACACCGGTTCTGACCCGGAAATTCCTTGCAACTATGGTGCAATTATTGAGCTATAAACTTTGAAATGCTGAGGAAGCTGTAAATAAATACATACAGAACTTTTATACTTCATTGAAGCACTGTAGTAAGCTTTTGAGATATGTGTTATAAAATAATTTTGGTTGGAGACTATCTATGAATTCTCGGAAACTTGAGGAATAAATTAAATGCAATAAATCACTTGCTTTCGCTATACATATAATTGGGGGGTTAGGCTGTAAGAAGACCTTGCCAGTGGTAAAAACGCTTATTTTGCATTTTCCCTATTATACAATTTATTTATACGTATTTTTGCTATTGATTTTTACATTTTAACTTTATGTTAATACAGAGAGGTATTACCTTCAAGGTCGGAGCTCCTACTAATTGCGGGTAGGAATGTGACTTGAACAAAATTTAATGACTCTTAATTACTTCTAGAGCACGTTTTGATATGGCAATTAGACACTGAATGAGCTCATACAAAGTTTTGTATTGGGGCCTATATAGTTACACAAATTTAAATCGTATGAGCTTTTCACACCGAGAAAATGAGTTCATTGATCAAATTTGCGGGTGATAAATTCAATGTTGAACCCAATTTTCTGTGCTAAATGAAATTATACTAGGAATCTTGATAAAAAGTAATTAACAAATGTGCATTTCAAAGAAGATGTGTTACAGCTAACTGAATTTACTTTGCGTGCATCCCATAGTAAAATGAAATCTCGAGAGTTGCCACTAGAAATTAAATATTTGATTAGGAAAATGAACCACATATCAATGAGAGTGAGGCTACGTAAAATCTCTACCCGCCTTTCTGAAGTCCATGTCATATAAGTAGTTATTTTGCCTGAGTTATTTTGATGAATTCGTGCAGGTTCTATGAAAACTGCATGTTCGTGGTAATCATCTGCAACGGGCACAGACTGCGAGATAAAACTTGTGGCGGACGCATGAGTATATATGTACATGCAATATAGTATACCGTGATACATTGCTCTGGCAAGCTGTTTTGACATGTATTTATGGGATAGGTGTATTTTGGAAATTCAATTATGATAGGAGAATTTAATTATTACTATCTCCCGGTGAATCTTCGTTTTGTTTCATTACACAATTAGTGCCATTAAAATAATAATCAAAATAGCGTCGTGAAACTAATGAAAATTAGCCAATAAAAATCAGATGCAAAAAATAATATAAATGAGCCACAAATAATAACAATTAATCTTGTAAAAATAATAAATTACTAGCCACAAAACATAAAAAATAGCGAAATGAAAATAAACAATTAGCGACATATAAATAATTGGGCTGCTATTCTTTTAAAGGGTTCCATCGATCGTATTGCATCAATTGGAGAAGTGTCAGAAAAATGGCTAGGACCTATATCACTAGCTGTGTACATCCGAACCCCGGACGAATGGGTTATCCTCAACTTGTTTACTACTTACATGCAACGATGCAGTGCACTCTTCACTCAAACCGTTTCTATACATGTGGCTGTACCTAAGAATTATGAGCCGATGAATTCATATAATGACAGCTCACGACTTGACTTCGCTCCTTGGTACGACCATCCATGTGGCCAGCCTATTGAGTTCCTGTCGCTTTTAATGAAGAAATTACTACCTGATGGAATCGATCAAGGTGCTTTGTACCCCCAAAATCATATGCGCAATATAGCCAGAAAGGTATGACATAATTTCCTTTATACATATATAATTGTATCTTCCTGTAGGTTATTATAAGGGCTAGCAGAAAATAAGCTTAAATTATGTTCCATACTCCAAATTTAATGTAAATAATCCCATTGGTATAGGCAGTTGATTTGTCAGTTTTCCGATTTCATAGTGTCGGACAACTTTTCTGAAGGGAAGAGCACTAGCAAATTTTGTATATATGTATATAGTGTATATTGTAGAGCATTATTGTACATAAGAAAGGATACGTGTTCATACTTTCCTTTGATACTGGGACACGCTTTTACGTGAAAAATTCATTTCACCATAATTTAATCATTTATACACAACAACCATTTTAAATTCAAAATTGATGCATACGCAAATATTATTTCCAACAACCGTTAAGTAAAGGCTTGCCATCATCAACAACTCAGCAAATCAAGAGTCAGAAAACTTTTAGATAAATAAAAATTAATAAAGTCAATTGCGTGAAGTTATAAGAACTCACACACTTACTTTCATATGTGACTCTCTGTTAGATTAGATTGCTACTTGTCTGAATAGTGTGAACAAATATTTGGATTTTATGCAACAATATTACTTCCCGCTGACAGTACACATGCAATTTGATTATTTTTTATTTAAGGAGTATAAATTTGGTGGAGTAGAGTGTGCGCATCTACCTACATCATCGTATTCACAGGACGAGAATTGTCATACAGAACTGTAATGTTTTCATAAACGATTAGTTTAGGCATACATTAGATACGCAGTCATTTTTTATAACCATAAATGTAAATAGATTCAGAATTTTGTTATTCACGGATGATGTACATGTGTGTTTGCCTTGTTGAGCAGTGGTGCCATTAAATATGAAAGCTCCTATATATTATCCTAAGCATTATTATACAGCGAGAATGTCAACGCAGGGCGGTTCACTTTTCAAAATTGTACTCCTTTGTGGGCTCATGTGTGAATAAAAGTAGCCTATAAATAAATGCATGTCTGTATCGTCATAAAAAGTTAGCATTTATAAAAATTCAGGTATAAATGTTAGGGCAAACAGTGAATATGCAAACTTTTTTCATCAAACATTTTATGATTTATTGCACAAAACGCTCTTCGTCCAACACATACTGCGAGTTAAAAGGTTTAACTAACCCTCCCGTGTTTGATAATTGATTTATGCTGTGAACCTTTCATATATTTACATTCATTCCTTTCACTGTGTAATACAGATGATGCGGCCTGACTCACACTCGCACATAAACACTTTCATCTGTTGTCATTGCATCATATTCGTGCCTCGTGTGAAGGGTATACCTCCAAATGCCAAATTATTTTACATTTGGTTATTTGTACACGCCGTCTCTTACAGTTTTACTCTGTGGGCAGTTGGATTTCTTATTTGTTGAAGTGCACTGAATGATTACCTTGCCCTCACACTCCTGTGTAGTCTGGTTTTCATTCAACTTACTGACGCCATTTGGAAGGAAATGATTAAATTATTCAATTTATATTTACATTTAATTATTTAATGAGACAATGATATTGTGCTATGAATTTGTGTAGGACCATCATTTTAACTCTTTGTATCTGTAGAGTGTCCACGTCATCTGTAGTATTTACAGTATTAAATACCTTACGAGCAAATTTTTCTCGTACACAGCCGTAACTTTGGTATATAGAAGTTGCAGTATAACGCTGATGGTTGAATCTGCAGGAGGAACTTTTTTTCTTTGTATTTGCAATCCCAGCATAACCCTTGAATACAACTCGTTGTAATATTTACTGAACGTTATTTCTAGTATCTGTGACAGTAAATCCGCTCGCTAAAATAATATTGAAACAATATCTCAGCAATGATATATATTGTAGATTACGTTGTCTGAAGAAATGCCAGGATTTATGAATGCCCCCGAAGGCATTTATTATGTTACACAGCTGAATCTGCACTTTAGTACAACTATATAAATAAGGAGCGGCAAACTTCACAGTAAATCAATCTGACATAAATACTTAAAGTATACATACCATTCGCGTTCATCTGTATGTATATAACATACCGTTTTATTTGTTTACATCCAGTCAATTTTGAGTTCGTGGATGTGCGTGACGCTCTACCCAGTATTAATCATTATTAAATATCGACACGCAAAATATTATGCTATGTGGAATCTAAATTACGGGGCAGTAGTATCAAGCCTTATAGAACATTCTCTGGTTCAAGTTCAGCTTCAGCGTGTTTGGATTTAATTTTGATGCTGCATAGATTTCAGTCCCTGGATATAACATAGTCAATTTGGAACGCTATGGCATTTCGTTTTTGCTTTCGCACCTTTGTGCGTGCATAGCGTAATCATCTTACAATTTATAGAGTTACTATTACTATATAGTTAATATAACGTGTATGTTGTTAAGACAATGTATTCTGTCGTCATTATTACTCTTTCTGGACGTCAGCAACTATACATCCTATATTACAAGTCATGTAGTCTTTTATAAGTACGGAAATTAATGGCTTCTAGGAAGTCATTTTGATTACAATATGCTGCTGGAGAAAATTGCATAGTGCTATTTGGATTCTGTAATTCCAGTGTTTCGTACATTATCACTGTCATATACTTTATCCTGCTTAGAGAGAAGGCATAGAAATTAGATTTCAGTCTTATTTCCTACGTTTTTTACAAGAGATAAATCTTATTTTCACGTCTTGTAGCACATTTTGAAATGAATTTCTTAAATATAAATTCTCGTACCCCACTTTGGATTCCAAATATAACTTGATGCAACTTATGATACAGTCATAGCGTGAATACAACCAGAAACTTGAAAACTATCATTGTAGAAGGCAATTCTTGGTGTCTAGGAAGTTGTCTTGATGAATTTTCAAAAGTTTTAATTTGGTATTACATGTGGTGAGGTTTTGTTGGAGTTGAGAAGGGATTGGGAAGACAATGTAAAATAAGAAGACTTTTCGAAGGGATGAAGATTCCACGTGTAGATCGTAGTTGTTGAGAGAGAATATAATAGAATTTGCGTTGTTAATGTGCGGTTGGAAAATCAAAATGAGCTGTAGGGATGAAGATGGATTGTATACATGCTTGTGGTTATGGACCAACCAAGGTACATAGGTGAAGGAGCTAGAAAGCGTGTATAAGTATATGTTTATGTATATATTTTATTGCCTTGTGATATTATCAGTTCTGACTTAAGTATGAATTTGAATTTTTTAAGACCTGTGCAACATCCTGGGTGTTCATGACAGATGTGGACATAATACCGCGTCCAAACTCTTCCCTCCTTCTTCAAGAGTTTTATGAAAGTCCAAGCTCAAAATGTTCCAAGTAAGCTTGTAAAAAATATTTAATTAGAAATTTATATTAAATAAGTGTGCTTTAAATGTTTAAATACTGATAAGGAATGTTGTGGAAGAAGTTGTTTTTGGAAAGAAGTGTGCGAGAGATTATTTTTACCGTGGTAATAATACATTCATATAAAATGCAAATGAAAGTAATTAAGCAAAAAGCAAGAGAATAAGGTATAAAATGATTAATTATGCTAATTTAATTATGACTCATACATTTTAAAGTTAATCTTTCTCCTATGTACAAACTGACAAATTACAATATAATAACACAGTGTACACACATAAATAAAAGTGAGATCACTTTTGTGTGTGGTATTGTATTATTATACCTTAGACTTTTTATAGCAAGAAAATATGCTTGTTTGAATTGAGAGGACGTAAAATATCATAAGAGGCAGGGAGCAATAAGTAACAAACGTCAAGTACAATTTGTCAAGGGACTGTTAGTTTATGGTATTTATTGCCGATTCGATTTGTACTTTGTGTGTTGCGTGGTGAGTCATAATTTGGTGAATTGGTGTAGATATGTATGTAACCCGTATTTTATTTTAAAAATAAAAGCATTGTTATAAGATTTTTGAATGTTACCGTGGTCAGGACAAGACCGAAGATAAGGGGGGAAAGTCGTTTTGTGCTCAATTTAAGTTAAATATTCTTGTCATTTGTCTTATTTTCTCAAAGGTGCGCTTTTGTGATTCCTGTTTATGAGTTGGAGAGATCAGCTCGCTACCCTGAGACGAAGCGTCAATTGATAGAATATGCGAATCGTGGACTGGCACGACAATTCCATTTAAAGATCTACCGATTTGGACATTGGGCTACTAATTATTCCATGTATGTGCAAGAATTCAAATTAGTTCTTCCGCCCAGATTATCATTTTTAGCCTCCTAAGGACCTGGGATAGACACAGGGCCGATACTCATATAATATATATTTGATACTCGGTATCAAATAACTTCAAGAGTATTAACATGTGTTCGGTATTAAATACAACACGCATATTGTTAACATATACTCGCTATTAAATGCAGCAGGAGTATTTGTAACTTACATACTTACACCTGGTATCAACAGTGTAGCACATATGAAAAAGCAGTTAATAACAAATGTAGTACTATAAAAAAGTAATAATATCTCACTCCGAATTCCTTGGCTGGAAGCTATTCATGCAGACGGTCTAACAATATTCAAAGAGTTAGCACCCATAAATATTAATAGCCGAGCACACTATCATTTGATCATCATGAATCTTTTGGTGATTTGAATTACATTGTAGAACATATTTACATCTCCCATCTCCCCATTATCTTTTTTTTCGATTAAACATAAATATTCCAATATTCATTGTGCTGATAATACTAAATATAATATTCAGTTTGGATGATCATATGTCCATCAATAACATGTTCATTTACAATGAATTATGTCGTCAAAGAACTGGCTACTCTTATTACCGATGTTATCTTTGTGACTTTCCGACAGGTGGGTTAATACATTCGTAGAGGAAGGTCCTGTACAAGTCTCCCATATGGTAGATCCACGGATGAATCATTACGAGCCTTTCTATGTCAGGTTGGCAATTTCTTCTTGTTAATTAACTTGTTTTTTATTTTGGTCTCGCTCTGACCATTTTAATCCATAACCATCTGTCCAAATCGCGCTACTCATTTTCTATACACACACAACTTTTCCAACCTTTTAGACCAAAGTTATTTAATGGATATCTATCCACCTTAAACCGAAGCTATAATGGGCTTCTTTCAACCTTAAATTTTTAGCTCTGATGTCATTCCAGCACATGATGAACGGTTTATTGGCTACGGATTCACACGAAGCTCACAGGTACGCAACCTTTTAATTTTTTCCTTTTGTTCTTCCCTCGCGGAATATATTCATGATTTTAAGGATATTGCCAACTTGCGTATCAACATCATGTACCACACACAAGGTTGGAATATTATTCCCTTTAGTTTTTGGCCTTACTTTAGTAGGATATACGGTGCAATCTGGTATAAAAGAGTATCGTTCCTACAGCTTTTACTCTATACATGTACCTTACACAACTTACCTATACATACATTTTCTCGTACGCTTGATTCCGTATAGATGTTGCAGAACCTACCTGAGGTACATATAGTTACACATACGTACATGAACAACTTTTGGGGCTTTTACTATATAAGAAATGTCGATCGACTATAAGGCAAGAAATGCACCAGCAAGAACAATTCAAACAAGTCCCAAGTTTAAGTGGATATGACCACATCTATGACACTCAAGCAAATAGTCATTCACTCCTACATTAATAAAGAGAGATGAACCTCACCATGACGTTCCACTTACTACATACTTGGTCATGTCATGCAATGTAAAATATTGCTGTGCCCAGTATGGGGAGTAGTGAGACAAGATGATTTGTATTACCATAGGATAATCCTATCAAAAGGTTTGAGACTTGGCGAAATGCACAAATTAATTCAAATTCAAGTGTTGTCGTCTGCTTTATGCAGACGATTAATACCATTCTCACTCCTAACCTAACAATTTCCCCCTTGAACCTCCTCTCTTCTGTGTTACCAAAATCTCAAAGACATACATACGCAGAGTAACCTACCCTGTTCGTTTTCACATAGTATAAGTGTAAAATGAGACACATTATACATATCTTCTTTCATTTTGCCGTCATTTCCATGATATATGTGAATCATTTTTATTATTTGCGCCTGTAAATAATGGAACAATGGCGTCGTCTCCTAATACTTGACAGGTGTTGGAGGCAAGAGTCACCGGTTGGAAGTTTCTTGTCCTCACGCCAATTTTTGCAATACATTGGGGTCTTCAGACGCAGCAGTCTCTTCGGCAGCCAATCCTTAGGACACCGCAACAAATTGCTCAGATCAGAATGCGTGGATACTCTTTTGGTGCCAATCCTCGGAAAGCTCAGAATTCTCACAATCACATTGTGTATACTGACTTTGTTGCAGAAGTATGTTTGCATTCCTCTATTTATTCCTAATTTATTGTGACCGATTATCTATTTATTGCATTTATTGCATGCCATATAATTTATAACTTGACACCTTGTCCATTTTTTCATGCATTTTGTAGTTTTTATCTACGCCTCGAAAAATATTTATCAAAACCTTGCACATTTCGTCATTAAGCGCATCAATTTTCAAATGAATAAATACATACAAATTTGTCGAGGAAGACAACACTTAAAAGTGTGTATACTATTATAGAAGCTTGTTACTTCATGCATGTTGATACTTGTGAAGCTTGCATGCATTGATTCACGCCTTCATGCATGATTTCATCAAATGTTTCTCTTACTTGTTTCACTAATGTTTTTATTTTACTCGTGGTCCTGCATCGCTCCACTAGAATTTATATAAAAATCACTTTAAAAATCAAACACCCCGACCCAATAAGCACTCACTCATCAACATTGTACTTTTTCTCTATTTCATTGTTTTTACAGCTGATGGCCAAAAAGAATATTTCTGTTGCAAGGCATAAGAAGAAGTCCATACAGCAGCAACGAAAGGAGTTAAGGAATATTCGAAGTGGTTAATAATCTCTAATCGACTATATAATGCAAACAATATTTTAACACATCAAATTATGTTTAGAATAATAAATTGAGTTGTTATTAATTACAATACAATAAATGAGCGGCGCCACATCAACCATTTATGTACTTTTACATATTTCAACTATTCCCATTATACCACTCAAGGTGAGAATAAGAACTTAAGTCGGTTACTATGTTAACTCTTTATTTGCTAACCTGCTATGCAGGAAAGGTCGATAGAAAAGAGGTGCAATTATCTGAAAAACACTCTTGACAAGTTCCATATTATTATTATTACCTTTTATCACAATAGTCAGCGAAAAAAATAGTAAATTGCATATTATCTCATAGAACCCAAGGTTGTCATCTGTAAACGCAATGGTCGTCGGGTGGAATGCATTGACAATTTGTACTCTGGCAGATAATTGTTATTATTCCGAATTCGTTAAATTGTCATATTATGCAAAGTAACTATTCGCTCTCCGGCAAATGTCCACACAAGCAGTTGAACGGATAAAAACAATATTTTTATTTTATGACAATATTGCTTTAGTATCCTTTAGTATACTAAAGTATGCAGAAGTTCATGTATAGATACTAAAATGCATGAAAAAGTTTAAACTGGTGTTAAATATCTTTGCATATCAATATGGTAAGTAATCAATACTCGTAGTCCTCATAACTATATCAATACCTATATGTCTAAATGAGCATACAATATACTCATATGCACATACTATATACACGTATGCGTATGTACATGAAGTGATATAACGCTCCATCACAGTTGGGAATCATTCTATTACGATTGGTAAGGTATTTTGAGGGCAGATAGAAGAGGGAATAAGAAACGCTTGGAAGGTACATTAAATTTTACTAATCAGGACTTTACATACACAAAATTAAATTCCATGGCCTTGCAATTAGCATCGAAGCTCAAAAAAATCTTAATTTTTAGGTAAAGAACAGATTTAGGCGAAGAATAGATACTTGCTTAAACGTTATGATATGACATGACGCTATGAATGAGCCTTTTCGTAAGAAAAATGACATTATGAATGACTTGAACGGAGTGATGTACAAAAGCATTCAAAAATATAAAGCATTCTCGCTATAGACTAGAAGGCATAATTTGTGTCGAGTGTTCGATTCGCTTTCGCTTTTTTCAGTTCTCAGCTGATTAGTCAACCGAACGTATTTTTGGGTAAGAGCTAAAGGCATAAATAGCCCCAAGGAATCTATCACCCGGAACACTTCTCTTACACAATTAGCACAGATTCTCTCTTGCAAAGAAACCCCTTTCTCACCTCTTTTCTTATCTTGTCAGTATCTTTTTATCCACCAAGAGAAGCGTTACAGAATAGAGAGCGAAGAGCTGAAAAGTAAAAAGAAAAACAAAAATTTTGATATTTTTTCTGACATGAAAATCCTCGTATTTTTCCTTGTCATCTTCACATCCACGGGTCCTTCGCTCCTTCTCCCAGTAAAGGGGCAAGATGGAACGGCGAATCAATCAGAACAGGAGGAAGAGCAATATTTACGGGGAGACCCGGAAGATCTAACGCCTTTGCATCCCAGCCACTACTTTGCTACTCCTTTTATTCCCAAGCCCGGTCCACCACCACCACCACCGAAGGAATGGAAGCCTTATAAGCCTACAAAAGGCGAAATCGGTGGGGATCTAACTGTTGCCGCTACGCGTCAGAAACCTCGCTACCAATCTTACAATCGACATTACAACCCTAAGCCCAAACACTACAGCCACCAAAATCGACACCAAGACGGGAAAAAAACTAAAGGAGGCTACGAAAACTCAAATTCTTACGAAGGGAAAAACGGATACTCAAATTACGCCTCATATGACAAAGCCAATAAAGGGGACTACGGAGACTCCGATCATCAACAGTATAACCACAAGGATGGCGGGCAATCTTCCTACGGCGGACGTTCTGGCGGAAGTTCCGGCGGCGGGCGGGGTAAAGTTAGGTACGGCGGCTACGGTGGTGAGTATGGGGACGACGGTAACCATTACACCAGTGCGGACGAAGACTACAAGAAATAACAGCTTCCCTTTCCAATCGCCGACCATCCTTAACGGCAATATCCTCAGAATTTAAACGATCCTAAACTTACGCCACTTTAATACTTAATTTTGACTATTGCACAACATGACTTTTACTGTAGTTTAGTTATTATTATTTGCACACGTTAAACACAAAGTTCCTACTGAGTTCATCATTAAATAGTATGTATCACAATTTATCATTATAATGTATTGCAATTAAACGTATGTCTTACAATTAAAACATATTCATTTCAATTAAACATTATGTTGGTATTGCAATTGAATCACGTGTATTAAAAATAAATAAATAAAAGCAAACTTAAATTAGCATTACAGGTATCAATGTGTGTTAACTTACATATGCTTCAACATCACTACATGTCACCTTTGTTTAGCAGTTAGATATAATGTTAAGAAAACATTAATAATTGTTTTGTATCACGTCCTTGTAACTTTTGTAAACTGTATTCGTTTTGGAAGATGAAGTAGTAAATGAATAAAGTACAAACATGATAAATCATACTGCGCCACAAGAGTACATATTTTTATGTGTTTTAATTTTGTTTGCATACTATGACATACATATGCCGCGCAACTACTGTCGGAGAATAAAAATGTTTCGCTGTAGTATATAGTTATACATCCTTACTTATTACATGTAAGTCATGTAAATATGCTTGGATACATTCATGCTGGAAGTCTCCTCAATCGTCACACTCTTTGTAAAGTTTAAGTTGGTTGTCAATAATTTTTTACCTAATCTACATCTAATTGTAAGTATGTGTTCCTTAACGACATCCTTAAATAATAGGTACCTAAGTATTTTTCATTGTTGTGAAGGACGTCATAGTGCAAACCAGATTTGTGTATATTGCCACTTAAGCCTTGTAGAATCTTATTACATATATGATGCTACTTCCATCCCTTGTATGCAAATATGTAGTTTGGGCCTACTGACCGGCCCACTATTTTATTGATTAGTATTCCGTCGCATTTAATTCTTACAATAATGCTATCTCAGTGATCTCAAATATACACGGCTCCGTATCCAATACAAACACTTTTTTGTGCTCCTGTCATATGCGAACATGACTGACATAGAACTGACAATTTGGGAATAACTTACGAGCTCATTATCACTCACAGTACAATACAACTTAAAGTACCGGCGATAAAAAAGATTATTTATAAGTTGACACATCGTTTGATTTAAAATCCACAGACAAGTAAAAAGAGCATAAGAAGGAGAGTTGTTGGAGGTGTCACTTTTTCTTCGTTTGTGTATGTAGGTATGGAAGGAGAGTGAAGGATCGGAATAAAAACAAGAGTGAGAACCGTCAAATATTTAGACACATATATAATAATAGTTTCAATGGATGACATCCTTTAATGGTATTCATTGTAAAGAAGAAAAACACCAAATGTATAAAATGAGATGATGGAAGAGGTCGTAATTTCGAATTTATTTCAAGATGAATTCACAGACTTATGCGTGCGCGTATGAGAGAACAATGTATAATAAGGATGGGCATAAAAGTGTATTAATCAACGTGAAACACATTTTTACTGCTCCAGTGGGCAAAAATCTACAGATGAGGCCTCGGATTCTCAGCAAAAATATCGGCTTTTTGTTAATATAAGAAAGTGAATTTTTATTTTTGTCTGACTTGAATCTTGTCATACTACTAAAATCTAGTAAATAGTATATGTGCCTTACTTTGGATGACTGTAATGTTTTCTGAATGGATCCACCAGAGTTACATACTTGACTGGGAATGCGGTTTTTTCAAGTCATTTTCAAGAAAGGAACTGATGACAAAAGAAAAATTCTACTAGTTTCTAGCACATAAGCAATCATAATGATTGCAGTTGTTGATTATAGAACATGAGGACGGAGAGAGCGAGTCGTTTGACATGACAGGATCCAAGTGGTCCATTGTCAGAGGATTTGTTATGGGCTACAGCTGACCGATGTAGTGCAGACAGTGTTGTGGTGTCAATGATTCTCAGAATATACTCACATATAGAAGATACAATATTAATGTGGATGATACAGAAAAGAGGAAAAAACCTTAGATGGATGAATCTCTGTTGCAGACAGGATTGCAAATATCTCTTAAAAATATATAGATGAAATGTGGTAAGTCAAGTATACAGAGAAGAATGCATCTCATGTAAAACTCAATGAGGTTTCAGATGAAAAGATGGGTTTTAGTTAATTCAGAGAGTGCACATGATTTTGGAGAGAGATGAGGAATATTTACACAATAGCTATGACTATAGGTTCACAGTACATAGCTAAAAATACGTAATCCATTGTTACACATGGATCTAGCACTACTATTACTTAGTATGCACACAGTTGAGTCAGGCCAGTGAAATGAAAATTGTCAGATTTGAGGAAGGGCGTAATTTTCCGTGAAAAACCAATTACTCAGTTGAGATTTAGATGATTGAGGCATAGGAAGACGACTCTGGATGAATGAAACGAGGAAGAAATCGTTCACATGAATTCTTGATGACATCCTTTTTACGCTCAAGCTATTTTTCTTCCTGGGCCTGCTAGGGTGAAATTTTTTCCCCAAAGCATATAAAAAGACTTACATTCCAATCAAAACAGCATCATTATTTGTCTGGTTAGCAGACAAGCAATATAGTGGGATCAAAGAGAAAAAAAAATTTAATAAAATTTTGTCAATAATCTTGTTCAATAGTTCTCATCAAAATCAGTCCATGAAGTGTGTTTAGTTGCATAGGAAAGTGCTACTCACCGCCAACAGCTTATCACCCGTTTGCTTGTGAGAGGACAAAAAGTGAGGGGCACCATGCCCAGGATTTTTCACCACCTGTTAGTTGCAACACTTGCAACGACATTACTGTGCCTTACGTTTAACTGTAGTCCAGTCCTGTCACAGGATTCCCCTGTGCCACACAGTGACGTAGCGAATGTTCCAGATGACGATTCAGACAATCTTGTCGTCAGCAGTCCGTCGGACACGAACCAGACGGCTGAGTCTGGGGAGTACAACTCGGAGGGCGGTGAGCAGGACGACAGAGGGGGGGAGGACGAGGGAGGTGATTATTCCGACGGGGATGAAGGCTCTTATGATGAGGACTCAGAGCCTGATGCGGACTATAGCGGTAACCGTGAGGAGGAGACTGACTCTTATGACGAGGCAGCTGAGACTAACCCTAAACCACAACTTGCTCTTATTGACCTTATCTACAGTAGAAATCTGACCGACAAAAATGACAACCTAACTTTTGCCGACTCCAATATTAGTGAATCCAAAGTAGTTTACAAGAAGGAGCCTGCGGGTGACTTGGACACCGCTGCTACAGGCTACGGGTAATTTCAATAACATAAAATTCATACATCTACCAATAATAGTGTAAAATTTTACTCTTGCCCCTTTCCCAAAAAAATTTAAAAATTTGATCCTTTTCTCACGATCTACTACCCACCATTTTAAGCCAGATTTTGATTTCTAAAAAACATTTCTTCGATTAGCATAACAGTTTTTACAAACACGATTACTTCTTTGAAGCAAATATTATGTCCAGAATTCAATGCAATTTTTCCTCAAATCGAATACAGAATTATAAGTTGAAAGGAGAGATATTTTAACTATTTCAAGAATAATTTTGGATATTCATTTTCAGATTAGACTTAAAAAAGATATGAAAAACCATTAAAATTAAGAGGAAAGATACTGCTCAAATTTGCAAAAAATTATAGTATAAATTAACAAGAATAATTGAAACAATTATTAAATTTCTTTAAAATATTAATTCAAATTATAATAGAAATTCAAATTAACAACCTGAACTACATTCAATTACACAATAACAAAAAGTTAATACTAGTATAAATACTGATTAATTATATTATTGTCATCAGTGGTGGCGGCCATGGAGGGCATGGGAAAGGTGGGAAATATCAATCTGGTCACCATTCCAGCCATGGAAATAAAGGCCAAAAAGGATATCACGGGTAATTACAAAATTTAATAGATTCTTTCACTAATGCTACCTTTTCGCTTTGGCTTCATATGCAAACATTCTCTAATTACCTTTTGTTGAGAACATGAAGTGAAAGTCTGTAGTCATTTGAAGTTTGTCGCATTCATACAGTTTTTAAGCATCGTATTTCTGCCTAAAGAAATGATTTGCATACTTTCTCAAGTAGTTCAATTGAGTAGAAACAACTATTTTGGACACAAAATCTGTACGATATTCTTTTCGAAACGTATTTCAGATACCATGGGTACAAGAAGGGAAGCCGAGGGCATAACAATAAGGATCAACACAAGGTAATTAAAAGGCTTTAAATACGTTGGTTTATGTTTTTTCTCCCATACAATCCAGTCTTTCATTACCCCTGCACAATAATATCCACTCAGCTAATTGAATCTTAATCTTTTTTATTTCAGGGTAAGCCGCAGTTTTCATCTTTTTAACTCAAACCGCACAGAGAAGTTCTTGCCGTGGAAACTGTATTTCTTACTTAAAAAGCTTTACAATTTATTTTTTAGGTCATTACGGATCCAGCGGTGGCCATTCTAAGGGAGGAAAGGTGAGTCAGACTGGCTTAAAAGATTTAAACAAATAATATAAACTGGCTTCATATTCTGCAATCGAATCAGGTTCAGGAAACTGAATCTCCATTTTATTCTATTGTCTTTTTGGTACAAAAAATTATGCATGAGTACATCATGTATCCTTAAGGTTATTACAAGGAATTAGTAGTGAAATGTAAAAACTTTTTTATTATTACAGCAAGGAGGAAAGCACTATGGTGGCAAGCAACATGGAAGCAAGGGAGCTAAGCATGCAAGCTATGGAAAGAAAGGAGGTACGATTGATATTTGCTTCCTTTTCGTATTATTTCTATTACACGAAATTTGATAGGGTTATTTACATAAGGACTCCTGTTTCTTTATTTCAGGACATAAAAAGGGTCATTCCACTAAGGGATTCCATAATACATATCATAAGGTAAAATCGCATAACATTAACAAGTAAAAGTATTACGCAGTGTCTCTGCACATTGCATATCTTTAAAGCGAATCGTAACAGCTGAATGAGAACAGAAGCTTATGCAACCTAGTTTCACTCCTGTAACTTTTCCCACCAAATTATATCCACTTGAATGATTTTTTGCTCCTCTTTTCTCTCTCTCTCTGCTGTTCTTATTACTTGGCTACTTTAAAGAACTGTAACCACTGCAGCGTTATACAATATTTCCTGAATTAAAAATTAAATTATTTTTCCTTTTCTGATGTTTAGGACGAGTACAGCAAAAAGAAGAAGTTTTACGGTAAGTGTTAGACACTCATTAATGCAGAAACTTATAGAACATATAATTACCAGTATATATGTGTAATCACCTAAAATCTTATCTTTAATTTCCCTCTCCGCAGATGATTACCATTCTGGAGGACATCACAGCAAATATGGACATTATGGAAACCATCACGCCGATCATGGAGGTGAGTCATGATTGTCATTAAGTTTAAGTCAAAGTGACACTTGTGCCATTACATATGAATATTTCCCTTATATCAGAGGATGCAATCAGTTGTTGTAACTGGGAATGGTCATCAGTGGCCATTAACACGTTTCGCACTGGGTTGTGCTAATGTTCAAAAGCTATGCAATTGTCGATAAAAGACTAAAGATGCTGATTTTTTGGAAATTTTTAGGCAAGAAGTATCATGGCAAGCACCACAACGGACACTGGAAAGAGAAGCATCATGGAAACCAAGGCCATTACAAAAAGGTTGAATTATTTTGTATTCATAATTTTCTATTGCTATTTCTTGTTTTTAACGTTATATTACTACAGCTTATTTTTAATGTTTTGTTGCTATTTCTTATGTATAATGTCTCTTCTTATTTTCATTTATAATTCTCTGTTATCTTTGGATTAGACTCTTGTGTGTATTTTCTTTGATTCAATTTACACCATTCTCTTACATACAATTTTCAACGTTATCTTTAGTAGTTCAATTGTAGTTTCATTAGGATTTTGGGAATCGTGTTGTTCACAATGGTCCTGGAAGTAATTACGTTATCCTCATTGTCTTGTCTTTGTATATTTAGGGACATCACGATCAAAAGCATCAAGGGCATCATGGAAAGCATGGAGAGGTAATACAGTTGTAGAATGACTTTTATGATTACTATATTATACGTTATTACTGAGAATTCATGGGACTCCTGTGTCTTCTGAGAGATATTCTTTTTCTTGCATTATCATAATGTTTCTTATTATTTACTTGTGTACAGCAAGGACATCATGGATACCACTCATCCCATGGAAAGAAAGGTAAATTGTTGTTTATTACATGAGTTAAAACTTTGGCAAAGTCTCTCTTGTTAAATTGCTTCTGTGTTTATTGCCAGCGATAAGAGGAGGACCACTTGAATAAGTTTTTAACTCCTTGTATCTCACCCTCTTAACCGATGTCAAGCTTCTTAACTTTATTATTTCTTTGCCATGAGTATGAGAGCATTTTTTCTATAGAAGCCCCTAGTATATTTTTAACTGCAGAACCAACTGTGAAGCTATCAACTTTATATACAAGTGCCTTTATATAGATAAGTATAGAAGCACAAGTGTGCATATAAATTCTTAACTAAATACGATGAACAACAAGATATAAACAAGTGTGAAGATATTCAAAAAAGTTTGAAGCAAGTTCTATGGGAGTGTTCTTTGCCTTAGTTAAACAATCAGGAAATCTTAAATAGTTTTTTCAAACAATGTTTTATTTGGTGCGGTGAAAAAGCACTTTGTTTGAGACCTCAACACATCAAATTTAATTTTTTAATTCATGTTTCTCCCTTGTGTATAGGAAATCATCACTCGAAGAAGCAATACGGAGGTAATTCGACGACTTGTAAATTTGGTATTTACTGCAAACGTTTAGACTTACATCAAGACTGGTTAAGTGGGTAGAGTTAACATTCCTGTTGTTATTGGTACTGTAGTGGGATGGAAGGGTAATACATTATCAGTTCTTTTTCATTAGTTAAGCTTAGTTTTTAAACCAATGTTAAGTGTATTTATGTATATATGACATCCACGATAGTCAGGGAGGGGCTCCTTGGCTCAGGTTATGGTGATGCGTCCTAGTCATCTCCTGTCTTTGACGATCTTTTGGTCTCTCTTCCTATAATACGTTATACACATGTATTTATACCTTTGACTTTTAGCTTCATAGCATACAGTATAAGAATACTTTAATTACAGGCATGTTAATATTATGTATGGTGTATGTATGGCTGTGTTGGACTGTAAACTGGAATGCATTGACATGCATGCAATTTTAAAGCTTGTGTAACTTTAATCTGGTTAATGAATGGAATGAAAGGTATGACTGTGTGCTATGAATTAATGATCTTGCTCCCGTATTATACCTCAATCATGTAACATTTACAAGTGCGAGCGTATCCTTTTCCTACACTATCAATCGATTTATAAATGTCTTGATCGCTATTATCTTACCACCTGTGCCCTGACTTTATTCATGGGATTCTACTCCACCCTAAATGGAACTCCTACGCTTTTCGAGATCTTTCCTCCTCTCTTTTATATATATCCTATATTTTAATACACTGATACATGGGAAGAACATAGGAGGATTTTAACACAGTTTTTCCATCTCTCTTCAACTTCATTATAGTTTCCTTTGGATTACCTCCTGCTATGTATTCACTTTGTGTTTTATACCATCTAATTTATATTACCTTTGGAGAGGTGGATCATGTTTTTGTACATTGACGCAATTAGCACAACTTTAGATACATAATGGTGGTGCTGGTTCAGCACCCAAATCATTCATTTATACAGGGTGAGTGATTTGCTGTGAAAAAATTAGTCTTTTGATCATTTGAGCAAAGCAAATCAGTCACTTTGACGTTCACAAATGTTATTTCCTCCTTTTACTTTTGTGACAGATTGTTTAAAAACTAGAATCAATTTGTATTATAGACAAGCCACAATTCTTCTTTTAAACATCACAACTCTTATTTTATATAACATATATAACATATCTTTGATTTTACATACACAATCCCAAATTTTACGCTTCTTAATTCAACGCTTGCTTTTGTAGTTGGTTATGTGTGCTCACAATCTTTCCCGCTTTTCCCACTGTCAACATACAGCTATGAGTGTGGCACAGTTAAATTGCGGCTCACTCATGGTTTTAGTGGCTCAACCATGTCTAAATTGTAAAATAGCATGGATGCACATCTGATGGGTTGCGAAGAGAAACTATATTTTGCTTTGGGTTGTAACAATTTTTAATTTTGTGCAGTCATATTTGTAAATAACTTAGTAGTTATAACGTTTGTAGCTTAATGCATTTGTCATATAAGTAAAAGTGTTTGCTTAGAATATATGCTTCACTGTTCAATGATTAATAACTTACTGTTCAATGAGAACTCATACTTTGAACAAATTACGTGAACAGGTGGAGGTGGAGGCCATGGCGGTGGAGGCCATGGAGGAGGTGGATATGGAAAAGGTATGCCTACGAGAACTTTACGGCACCACAGCCTCTTTCCTTTAAAATCTTTAATCACGACTAAAGTTTACTTAGTGCAATATGCTTTAGCTTATCAAATGTAAATAATAATTCAAAATATATGTGCCAATACGGAATGGAAACATGCAGACAGCAGACGTTTCCGATAGCCATATGATTTGACGTAGTATTATATACGTATTAGAATTATTACTGCTATATAAACTCCTATGGGAAAATGAATACGAAAAAGGTTCGAATTTAAATATAACATGAAGTTTGAACTACTGCGTTCACAACAAGAGAACAAAAAAGCATTGCACTCGCTGCTTGTCTGCTCCACGGTAAAACAACAGGAGCAAGGTGTAACTGTATGTGAATTACTATTTTTAGGACACGGTGGAGGTGGATATGGTGGTGGTGGAGGACACAAAGGTATGGTTTTCGTTCATAAATACAGAACTTGATTTAAATAAAGATGATAATCTAAAGACTTAATTGTACGCTAACTGCTGCAGTCATGTAGCCAGTGAAATTGAAGAAGTTGTAAGCACTGGTGGCTTACAACTCTCTATACAATAATAATGCGGCAAACTAATAAGTGCTAAAAATGAATGCTTTTGTGCGTGATGCGACAAATGTATGGTAAACGATTTAATAACAATTTATCCATACATAGGCTATGGTGGTGGTGGAGGAGGAGGAGGACATGGAAAAGGTATTGAAATATAAAAGTCCACAGTGAGAGCAGAACTTGTCAAAAGAGATGTCTTTCACTGCTTGGTCATATTATTGTTGACAAATACTTAAGTAATGATTAGCATAGACGATATTTTAGACAAGTACACCATGTTGGAGGTAGCCAAGTTGTAACGTGAACAAAATAGAATGATTTACTACTTGCACTTTGTATGGTCAAGTTAGTCTTGGACTGTATAATGATCATCAGAGTTTTTGTCTTGTAGTGTAGTTCAACGGGATAATCTGAATGGCATTTGTGTTTTGGCTAGGCTACGGAGGCGGAGGTGGCGGCTATGGAGGTGGCTACTAAAGTGGCGCTCAAAATGAACAGACTGTCATCCCTCAAGACAATTCACGATGAGTCAATGATGATAATGATGAAGATTGAGATAGAGATGGAACCGTTGGGATCCCTTCCCTCCTTTCCGTCTTCCACATTGATACCAACTTTGTTACAGATCGCTAAAACAATATACCGATATGATTCATCTTATTTTTTTAAATCGTCGCTGTATATATTCATACCAATAGGAATTATTACTATATATGAGAGATGATGTAGTATTGCTTTTCAAATTTAAGTATTATATCACGGAGATGGGTTCAATTTCAAATTGCTAAAAATATTATTTTGTGTGCACATGAGTAATACATAATACGATCCTTCGTTTACTCATGAATAAGCTTTCTTATTGTTACTAAATATCGTGTAATCATTTTTGAGACATCTAATTTTTTCTCACATTAAACATATACGTATGCATACACTATAAAAGTATTAATAAACCAAAACCTTAAATAATCACGAGTACTTTTCGATGAACTCATTTTTTATAATACTTGTATAGGTATGTGTATACTTGTATATGTATGCTGACTTCCATTTCCTTTGCAAATCCTATTATAAGCCGACCTTTCATTTACATTGTCTTCCATTGCATTTATTTACTCGAGAAACAGAGTTGACTGACAGCGACAACCATCAATAATACCATTATCCATTCATGATTGAGGCAGCCACTCAATAACAATGTAGTTTGGTATGCCTATCTTTACCTTATTACGTTATCTCATCGTCGTCGTACCTCGAATCGAAGGTAATATCCTTTCAGCCGAAATTCATTTCCGAGTACACATTACTCACATTAAATGCTAACAACACAGCTCTTATTGTTCAAAAATGCAAATCTATTTGGTGTACTCAAAGGTAAACAGGGGGAAGCAATTCAAAATTCAGGGGGAAGCACTGTACTCCAATTTACTATAGTATTCCAATTTATTAATTTCAACTACATTAGAAACTACTGAATAGTTTATTTACGGAATTGAACATCATCAATTTTGAAGTTTGAATGCAACAACGGCAAAGTATTTAACGACTGTTTACTTTCCTCTTCATCATCAACAATAACATTGAACGTTCGCCTTATGTTTTTTGCTCCTTCACGCACATGCAATTACACAAGAATAAATGAAATTCGTGAACTAAGGTATTGAACTAAGGAATTACACGAAAGGATGCAATCATTTAAAAAAGTTCTGTTGAATCATTTAAAATCGTTGTTAGATTATTTAAAAAGGGTTGTTGATGAATGCTCCTTCAATACATTAATCTTTGTTAGGAACGACAAATAGTAAACATTTCAATATGGCAATAATTTCGATGCGTATGCTGTGGAAAGGATGTGATTTGTTCTGGAAATATTTTTTTACACTTGCTCCTTGGACTTCAATAAAAAACAATGCACGTTGCAGGTGGAAAACTTGACCTCACTCATGAATCTCCTCCAAGTATATACATACATCCATTTTGGTTGTGACCCTTGTATGGAGTGCTCAAATCAACTGTAAATGCTGTTCCTAAGAGTTTACACTTGAGCTGTACTTTCATTACCTAAGTGGATATGTTATAGGTATTAGTATTTACCTGATAGAGTATTTGCGTTGTAGTATATAGCCTTTTCCTTTTATCCAAGCTATATTATGATAAAATATCTGCCGAGTCTCTTATTCGCTCTAAAGCTTGTATTCACAGGTGAAATTTCGTATTTGCAACTTCCATGTGCTTCGTGTATACACTATTGTGTTTTATTTGCTTTTCTTTTGAATGTTTAAAGTAAATAATGTTATTACCATTATTATACTCTTATGCTCCTATGTAGGTTAAAACCGGTCCAATTTCTCGAAATTAAATAATAATGTTGCACTAGCGGGGAACGCTAATGGTCCCCTCTGATATTGCTTTAGTTTGTATTTGTACTGGAAATTTAAGTCATCTTGCACTTGTTTCGCATTATATCCTTTTTAGTTTTATCCTATTATTTAGCTTTCTCATACCAAGGTTTTAACTTGCTTTTATCTACATACTCGATCCTCTTGTTTATGGAGTCTTGAAATTTACGTTGTTGATTGATCCGCTTGAAATTTGCATATCCGATAGATCCTCTTGAAGTTTTCTTTGTAGTTTGTAGTTGACTCTGGTTTACAAAGCCATGAACTAATTTATAAAGTGAATGGATTCTCTAGCTTGTAAAATTGACGCTGTAATTATAAAATTGACGAATACTAAAGTTTATAAACTCGACGCATCCTGTATAGTTTCGACCAATCCGATAGTTTACAAAAATTGACGGTTCCTGTAGCTTACAAAATTGACGAAACTTACGGTTTAAAAAAATTGATGGATTTTATATTTTATAAATTTGATGGACCCTGCTGTTCAAGAAACGCATGCAACCTTTGGAAGTTTACGTAGTAAATGCAAAAGAGGCATTGGAACCTTGGGTTAGTATTGACTGGAAAAGCCGAAGGCATAAGATCTGGATTACACGTTAAGCTGTTAATGAATAGAGGAATGCAATGTCATGATTTCGGAAATTCGTGCTTAACCATAACCACGTAATCGGCATGTTTTTACTTACACTGTATGCATACATGTACCTCCTGTTGACTGACTTTTGAGTGTGAAGAGATGCGACTCTACAAAGATAGATAACTTACGTAAAACTTATTTGTGCCCATGAGTGTACATACTCATAATTTTGCATGTACATATAGAATTTGCATGCATGTTATTGTGGAGGATAAATAGTGGAGTATAAGGGTTAAGCCTTCGCTCAACAGTCTGGGTGGGGGCATGAGCCCAAGACAAGACTGACAAGCAAGAATTGAGAAAGAGTCCACACACCAAGTAATAATATTATGTAGTGGGGTACCATCTCCATACAACATTAAAACATTGGTTAGTTGTTGAGGCTTTTTTCTTTACAGTCTCTTATCCCAGCGAGTCAATATGATCAGTGGACGAGGCGTTTGATGCTGCAACCTCAGCATCCCATCTGCAACAAGAAGAAGTAGATTCGTCAGTCGTCTAAACCATTTCCTTTCACTCTCAATCCTCTCGGAGAAGAACTCATACGTCTCCGTCCATGTGTCTTTACACACCTGCTCTACTCGCTCCTCTCTTCCATGTGTTGAGAGAATTCTCACTAGTTCTATTTTCACACCAATGTAATATATTTGTTTTTCACACTAATTGGTGAAACTTTCTATGTACTTAGTCAACTGTGGGTCTTGGTTGCAGCGTACAACCACTAAGTACACATCCTCAAGAAAACAGACGAAATTCATTCGTCAAGTGCTACGATCCTTGGAAGTTACTCGTTTATGTTCTTCTAAAAATTATAAGTAGACACTGTTAAAAATACATTAAACGAAAAAAATAATTTAAAAAATTGCAAAATAACATAGATTCATCAGCGGAAATTGTGAAAAATCAAAACCAATATTTCATACCTCTCTCTGTAAAAAAAACCTTGATAGCCGTGTCTGGAATAATAATTCAACTAGTTATAACTCGAAAATTGTTATAATACTGTTGGGCTCAAGTCCGGCATTGTACAACAATAGCACGCGATCGGAATAATTACCTTGTGCGATCATTTAGATTTGAAATAGTGCCGTGTCATTATTATTATCTTGTGTGTCGGTGGTGGTGGAGGTTTCCGCCTGAGAATCGACATTGTTCAAGCCCTAAAAAGTGAAATATGTGATGGTCATGTGTGCGTTGGAGGAAAATATATATTTTAGTAAATGCGTACTTTGCTAAATTTATTGCTTTTTACCCGAAAATCACCAGGGGTAGCTTCACGCGTAAATACGGATTGATGGTTGTCGGTGTGAAGAAATTCAGTGAGCGAGTGTAGTTTGTGGGCGAGGTGGATCAAACCCGTGATAAATTGTTTTAGTGCGGTCGGAGGAGGACCCAGATCAATAGGTGAGCACTTATGTTCAACTGCAAGGACGTGATTTCCAAAGGGGTTCTCGTTTTCATTTTATCAAAAGATTACGTTCAATTTTGAATATGCCGAACAGCATCAGAAGATGCACGTTTTATAAAATATTTTTTACTCAAACTTCCTACCTGGAATACTCTAAATTGTCTCCCATTAAATAAAGTAACTTACTTTTAATAGTACAAAGCGAAAATTCGACAAGCAAAATGTTTAATACAAGCGTGATTTTGTAATAATCACATCTTTTTATTATTAAAATTTTGTTTTCCAGAAATTTCCATTGTATATTTACTATATATTATGGCTTTATAACAATTTTGTGAACGTAAAATTAGTCATGTTTCGACACTAATATTATAAAATCCTAAGTTGCTTCCAACAAAAGAAATCCCATAATTCCATCCATAATATTTACTTATTATTACATGAACAACATTGTGGTTGACAAAACTAGTATTAGTCAACATTTGGACTCAATAATGATGCAAGGATTTTCAATCAACGTTAGCCCATTTGCTAGCAAAATCCATCTCGTTGGTTGGATCCGAAATCATTTTTGATGGGGAGCAGGGTTAAACGCTGTTGTACTCACTGACTTTATAAAACGTAAATTTCAAAAGTTTAAACCTTGAAATAGTAACTTATCACTGTTTACAGCATCTTCACATAAAAAAATGTTGTAGGTCTTCCGTCCATAAAGAAAACATGGCAAGCATAGAACGACAGCTCTTTGGAAGTTAGTGTATTCTGTCTCGAAGCACATTGAATTGAAGCATTAAGTGAGCGCTAAAAAGTTTCAGCGACGGCCTTTTCAGTCGCTGGTATATCTCAAAAAGTTTGTATATGTAGCCATAAGAGAGTAGGTGCAGAAGAAGCCTGCCGAGCTATAGAAGAAAGGAGTGAAGGCAAATACACTCGTGTGTGCTTGCCATTCGTAAGTAAAAGGAATAGTGATAGGGGTGTGATAAGATTGTTACAACAGGTTTTTTACCCTTCTGGTCAAGGGAAGCCCCTGAATTCATATTTGGACACAACACCTGCTACTATTTTTGACAATTTAACTCATAAATCGTCCGGAAACCATTCATGATTTAAAATTCATTGAATTCCCCACCCCATAAATGATAAGAGGGTAAGTTGAAAAGGTCAGAAAAAGCCCTGGTGAGGTCTGTTTAATATGATAGATTTATAGGCGACAATCAATGATGGAGACATTGTCACTGCACCACACACACACACACATACATTGAAAAAAGCAGACACAGAAAAACACATTGAAATGAGCTTTATAGTGGAGAGGAAAAAATACAACTGGAGGTCATTTGATGTGTATATATGTTTTGCTGAATAGCTTAGAGACACGTAATAGTTGCAACGGGCATTTTGTCAAAAACGGTGACATCTCACCATTGTTGGCATCTTTTCTGCATCAGACCTTCACCCTATTTACCTTTTTTGGAGTCGACATTGCTATTTTCTCCAAATGTCCGGCTACCTTCTTATATATCTTATAATGTAATCATTCCGATTGTTCCTTTCGAAACAATCAGCAAGTTAAAGTAATTGTCATCTTGGCTGGCATGACTCGCGCTCTGTATATATCCAAAGTGTCTACACCTTTATATAGGAGTTATATGCAAATGTGTATCAATATCATGTGTCTATTTCCTTGACTTCACATCCCATGTGTTATTTTAATTCTTTCCAAAGGTTGAGGAGATGGTATTCAGCCCTCTTAGTAACAACACCAGCAGTATCCACAGCATCATCAACAACGATGCTTCCTCTTCCATGATGGATTCCGCTCGTGTTGGACTGGACTATATCGTTGAGAACGCGGACTATGTCACGAAACTTGCTTCAGGTATTTACAAGTTCCGCTTTCCTACTCTTGTAAAAGTGCTCAAATTATTCAATTTCATAAGCTTTAACCTTAATCTCGTTATGACATGACAATTGCTACTTCTTATTCCAAAGGACATTGTCAAATGGACTATATCATTCAGTGCATGTAGTTTCACTGTCTCTCAATTTTAATGTCCCTGTATTGATAATCTCCTCTGTCAAGGAGAGAATCATTTGTCGTCGTTGTTGTGTATTGATTGAAATGAAGCGATTAGAAATTATTTTTGGCGACATAATCGATTGTTACGCTCTTCTCTCCCACAACAAAGTCAGTGGACACATTTAACATGCTTAAATGAACATATTGGAACTTATATACATATCGAAATATAATATGGAGGTGCACTTTGAAATGTCTATATACTTCAAAAAATATAAGTATATATGCGTAATTTAAATATAGAGTGGACATATATGTATATATATATTCTAAACAATCAGTGGACATAGTTATTTTAAATAAATTAGTGAATGTTTAAAATGCATAAAGCGTCACATTTAAAATGATTAAATGGACATACGGAAAATACTATTATACCAGTAGGTATTGTTTACAGTTATGAGCATACAGCAACGATAATTGTATAAGCAGTATTACGGACAAGCTCGACAGATCAACTTTCTTCATAATCTGCTTCATCTGCATGATTCAGCTAAACCGTGTAGAAGTTACATAACAAGATATCTTGAGACAAAACACAATTTCGTGTAACTTGAATACTATACATATACGTACATACAATCTTTTCGGTATTATATAGCTTTTTGCTCTCATAAGAAACCACACGGTTGCTCCTAATCAATGCACGAGGTTTTCGAATCTAATTCATGTACATATACATACAATGAAAGCACACGATAAACACTAAAAGCTGCGTCCATGACGTTCTATTAATTTTATTACTTTTAATCCTAAGCCCTTGTAATAACACTGATAAAGCTGTTGGGTATAGTAATGGCGTGCATTCAAGTGTAATAAGAATAAATAACCAAAGGTTTGGTGTGTGTACAGATAAAAATTCACCTTATCCTTTCGGTCTACACTTGTACAATGGAGCAAGAGTTAAAACATTTAAACATCGACTTTACCAATTAGTACACTCCTCGAATAGAGTTTGAGAGACTAATGGAATAATTTTTAGGCAGCATGAAAGAACCTTCAATATTAAGATTTATGAGACTTACTATTCAGTTTTGGTCCTGGCTGGGAAAGTGACATCCATCTGATGTGACTAAATTTGGTACAGAGCGAGGACATGAGAATGATTCTCATAACACATGATACCTACTTAATTACACGTTGACTGCAATAACTAGCAATAAAATTTTTTATGCGAACATATTACAAGATTTTTCTGCAAACTCCGACAACTATGGCAATCCCACTTGGTTTTCCTGCATCGCTCCCAGCCACTCAAAATGTCTAACAAGTGCACACACGTAACAACGAGTAAAGGAGTGTTGATACAACTTCGTTCGTCTTTCTGCTTAAATTACTTTACAGTTCCTTTAATATCCCCATATGAATGCTCTCAAGAATTAAGCAGATGCATGTGATGTTTTTATCCATATTATGGTTTTACGTTATTAAATTATGCAATATTCCCCCGCATACCACCATATTTTGCTGTTAACAAACTTGCAGATAATCGTCCATAATTTGTCGCTCTTCAGATTTTTATGCTCCTTGTACCCCATTTGTTTCGTGGGTTAGCTTAAATTCTGTAAAACTGTGTAATTATTTTTGTATTTCTTTACGTTTTTCTTCTTATCTTTAAAAAACAACTTCTTTGCAAAAATATACGTACTAAAAATAAAATCTCAAAAAAATGTTTTTAACGTCCTAGTGATGAGCGAGACAAATGATGCTGCAAAATGAATCAAACTATCTGTACTTGTCGCTGTTTAATAACAAACGAAATCCAAGCCGTTATTACATGTTAACACATATGTGATGTAATGTTAACTAATCGTAAGAGAAACATCTCACAAGTTGCTCACTTTCTTTTAAAACTCTCAACAAGGGGCATTATTACCAACCTTCAGAGTAAACATCGTTAGTTAAACACGTGTTGATTTTCTCTGTTAATTTTTCATCAAAGGAGTACCTATACCGACATTGTTATTACTCTTTTTTATGATTCCAAAGTATGTCAGTCAGAGTTTGTTGGGATGAAGGAATGATGTTTTTTGGACTGACGTCATGTATGCCTAGTAAGAAGCGGTAACAACAACAAGCAAGTGTCCGTATACTGTCTTTGGTTGTCTTATGCAATCCTTATTCTCAATGCTACAATGTCTTCGGCAAAAACACAAACAACACATACACAGAAAAGAATCATTCTCTTTTAACGATTCCTGGTAATTTACTACACCAGATGACAAACTTTCGTCCAGATTATATGCACACATTGTGTTAAGGCGAATGTAAATTCTACGGTCTACGCCAATGAATGAGCATTTACTAACACGACGCCACCGAATATGTACAAACGTATGTATGACTATAATGACTAAAGTGTATGTTTGTATAGGGAGAGCGGAATGAGAATGTGCACTTGAGCGAAGTTTCAGTGTCAGATATGATCTTAACTTTCTATGCAAGGACTTTGTAAAATTCGCCGTCAGATTAAATAATTCAAAATGCTGAATAGTAATATTAATTTAGTAACTGAATTTTAATTTGCCTTATGATGTCCTGCAGCTTTGGAATCAAAAAATTTCGTACTGAAGAAACAAGTTTTTGAGCTCCTATCAGCATTGTGTGTCTACAGCAGTGATGGATATGGACGAGCACTTCAAGCTCTTGAATATTTTAAGGTGAGTCTATCAAATTTAATGAGCAGAAGAAAGGCTGATGGATACACAACTGTATGAAAAATTGATTTTAGTCTGAATTTAATAGACAAGTACAGTAGCTCTCACAACGCACTTTTTTGCAAAAGATTTTTCTCTCTATTACATTTACATGGAGAGAATCATCAATGAATTAGTTCCTCCATTGAGTTTTCCCTTTATTTAAATTAAGTTGGCTACATTATGAGGGGTATTGTACTGTTGATTCCTTTTCTGGTTATTATGATTCTATTGTATAGTTTCACTAAAAAGAAGAAAAGATATTTGAAATTTTTGATTTTTCTCCATGGTGACAATGCGATGTGATAAGACAAGAAAAGAGGCAGTACAATTTAATTTGCATTTAAAGTACCTTCTTTTGAGATTGCCATCCCTTTTTTCTGCAAATTTCTATTAAGCACATGGTCTGAAAGGTTTTAGTTTCTCAATTTACTCCACTTTCATTCCATGGGGCCGGAGCCTCATGGTTACATAAGGGTGGTTCATAAATTCCAATCCTACTTCCTCCTCGGAAAGGATGACACATGATAATAAGGAAGAACTTTTAAAATTTTGTAGAGCCACACTAATGCCAGATATCGGTTCAAGTTTGTCGTCACGGAGCTACGAATTGGACCAACTGTGGAGTACCAAACAGCAGTTCTAGCCTTCATCAATTGTCTCATTCTGGCCACGCCTGATCTTCGGGATAGAATTCGAATTCGATCAGAGTTCATTGGTTTAAAGCTTCTACAAGAGCTTGGTGACCTGAGGTTAGTAACTAAAATGTACTCACACGCACTCACGCACAATTGTTCCAGTGTGGTTTTTAATGGGTATAATCCTCGTTCCATTGAAGTGGTTTCTCATGGAATTGGGGAGAGGAGGCATGTGTGGTAAAAGGATACGTTTTAAGATTGAATTTGTGCATGATGGAGGGATACAATGTTTTTAAACTAACTATGGTTAAATGATACAATGTTTTAAACCTCTGCATGGTAAAATGATACACAATGTTCTTAAATGTAATAACGATTAATGCTCTGAACCCGCCAAGCCTTTTAACTAGGAATGCAAAGGTTTGATGAATATATTTTAGCTGAACCAAGTATAGTGTGCGGCTTAAGCTTATGGGATTAAAAATATACTGATAATATACATACTATTGCATCTGCTTCCCATGACAGATTCAATTCAGTTCGGCGAAATGCCTAAATTTAGAGACGGTCAGCAAGTTTTCTTGGCTGCTGGTCATAATAAGTTTAGTCTATATATTTACATATACAAAGCAGCCAATATGATGCATATGCAAGATTTAAAGCAATAAAATCCATTTATAGTATACAGTAATCCATTTATAAGTTGAGCATGAGATGCTAAAAGTTAAACTTTGTTTACTGTAAATAAGGCACAAAAGCAAGGAATATGCAGATTTGGTCGTCCAATTGGATGTTTTCGACGAGCAGAAGGAGAGTGATGAGTCTCACATCCCCCCGACCTCAACCGGAATAGACTTGTCAAGTCCTTTGGAAGTTTTCGACTCAATCTTGAGACAAATCTCAGACACTCCTCAAGAAGTCCCATTCTTATCTATTCTACAGCACCTCCTCCGAATTGACCCAAAGGAGCCTATCTCGGATATGATTTGGGACTCAGCGGAAAGGCTCGTTCATCGCGCCACGCTCCTTGAGTCTCGGGATGATGCACTGCGACTTCTCAAAGCGCCCAGTCATTCCAAATCAATGCACAAACTCAAAGGTAAGAGTCTCTCCTTGTCTGTCAAACCATCTTCATCATTAATATACAGGGAGTTAAGGAAGCATTATTAAGGACTGAAAATGAAAGAAATTTTTTCGAAGATGCTGGCTGTTGTAAAGTTACTCCTATATGCCAAGACACACTAATTTATCTTTCATCTGATTCCTCTAACTACTCACCCCTCTCAAGTACATACTCCCCCCACATACTCAAGCAGTACACTGACAGTTGACAATGTACATCCGTAACTCTTGTTGTTCACTTGGCACATACATACACAAAAGGATAAATTATCTTTCGCCCTTTAGCAGGAATATTTCTCATTGGAACCGCATTTTATATGTACAGCTACATAATAATATTATACACACTTGCATTGTGTATCATAAAGAGGCTCTATTATTTATTCAAGTAAAGGAAGTCCCAAGTTACCCTCTGTTTCCTATACATGGCAGAAACAACTATATGAAGTCACCTTCAACTACCCGCAACAGGCAAACACTTCATTGTCATATCTTGCATTGACTTAATATTCTTCGTCCATAGTAAGCATGTATCCTTGTCATATCCATCCCACCTACATCTGTCTTTTCATACAAGTAGCTACACGGTCAAGAGCTCAAGTCCTTATCAAGCGTGTACCAACTAATAAACACATTATGTCTACAATATTCACACACACACATAATTTACTTTCACCCTCTAAAGGAAAAACAATGATATCCAACTCGAATGACGCTGCTCACCTTTTAAATTCTTATTCGACTGAACGTGCATAATATCTTGTAATGGAACGGTGGTATTTTTTCGAGTTTTTTTGAATGCGTGTGTGGAGATAGCACAGCTTGAATACCATGTCCAGCTAGTCTGCACAGACTTGATATAATCAAAATTAATTGGAAAACAAAAGCATGAAATGATCACACTTTAGGATTTATCTCGGTAATTTACGCAACAAATTTAAATTACTTGCCGAGAAACCCTATTATAATGTACTTGTAAGTCTCACATAAAAATTACTTGTTGTATATAAGTAATTTATTAAGGAAGGATGTGCAAAAGTATTATTCCTAATGTGTGAACAATTGATGAGATTGCTGAAAAGGCTCGTGATGCAGAAAATAAAGCACATTCGTTTCCTCACTCCAACCCTTGCTTTTCTCTATATATATACAAGGTTCCTGCCATAATAAGGAGACAGTGCAATGAGCGAGAGGGAGACCAAAACGAATTCGATTATGCCACAGTTTAGCACTAGTTGCACTAAATTACAATGTCATCCATATATTAACTACAGATAGAACGGCAAAGGAGAGATTGTTAAGACAGAAAACCATACATGCAAAAATTAATAAGTTAAGCTCTATTAATTGTAATACCCCAGAGAGATGTTATCTCTCTGCAAGAAATACGTGATAGTTACCATATACAGATTTGCTACCCTTAAATATGATATAAATCAACGAAGTTTTTAAAGAGAATACAAGGATACATGAGTGCTTGACACCACAGAGGGCAAGGGAAGAAATGAACATGTGCAAAATTATTAAGAGTTGCCTTATACGTCCTAATAAAATTATAATGAGCTTCTTTAAGTACAGCAGGGAATCGACATTAATTAATTAGAGCCCGGCAAGCTTACAATTAATTTGATGCAATTCATTTATATAAATGAATTCTTGTAGTGTGTCCAATAATTAATTAATTTACAAGGGATCAATTGCTTTTTTGTACATAGCGTGATTTGCATTTTTTAATCAAATGATCATTATTATGATTATCTTTATGTGTTTTTTATTTCTGTCGTTATGTTTATGTGTGTATTTTTCATTATAATCTGATACTTATTTCAATTTTTTATCTTGCCATTATGTATTTCCATTTTAACAGCATGCTTTTTTTATTTAAAGGATTTTCTGCCCTTTTAGCCACAATTTAATCTGTATTTTTTATTTATAATATCATTAGCATATTTTTTAGAATATCATATGCAGTTCACGGACTCATTTGCAATTTTTTAAAGGTTCTAGTGGGGGTGACCGCTGCACTTGTGTGTGCCATAAATCAGATAGGAAGGGATCGTTATCACTAAATGCGGTGGACATGTCGGACATAAATAGTCCTACGAATGTATCCGTGTCTACAGGAGGTGCACCTCCACCTCCTCCACCCCCACCAGGTAACATGTCTGGTCCGCCACCACCACCTGCGCCAGGAATGCCATTACCTCCACCGCCTCCACCATCCTCGGCGAATAATGCTGGATCGAGGAACACAAATGTAGGAGGAAATAATGCTGGGAAAGCAGGTCAAGACAGACAGTTACCAAAACTTCCTCAGCAATCGATTCCAATGCCAAAATATAAGATGAGAACTGTCAACTGGAACAAAATTCCAAGTGGACAGGTCCTCAACGGTGATCCAACTAACCTTTGGGCAACTTTTGGAAGGAGCCAATCAAAGCGAAAGGTATCTATGGACTGGGCCGCTCTTGAAGGATTATTTTGCTTGCAAAATGAAAAAGGAAATGTAGCAACTACTACTAATAACGTATCTAATAGTGGTAGCAGTCCACCAGCTCAAGGCAAGATTGGCGAAGGAGAGAGGCGAAATTTGAAGAAGGAGACTAGTGAGGTGAGTTGAGCTTGAATAACTTGAAATGAAAACAATCCCCTTGTTTGTAAATCCTACTACAGTATAATATACTATGAGGTAGGACAATAATTAAGTTCTTGTGCTGCATGACAGCAATGCGATGAGCTTTTTTTTTTACAGAATATGGACCTCGTCGTTATACTTTTTTATTATGCTTTATTATCTTATTAGTGTTATTATTTGCGTTATATTGACAGAGGCTTACATATCTCTCTTGTTTCCCCAGATTACTTTGTTGGACGCTAAGAGGAGCTTGAATGTCAATATCTTCTTGAAGCAATTCCGAAGGTACATTTGATACACATATTACGCATTATGTATTCTAATCCCTGAACTGTCCCATGCCTTGGTTATGTAAACCCGATAGTTTCCCATCATTTGTAAATACGTACCAATATGTATTTCCACAATCTACTATAAAAACGTTTCAAATTTAATTGCAAACTTGACTGATGTAAACATTACCATGAATTGACGTAACTACATGTATGTATATAGCTCAAACGAGGAAATGCTTCAGCTCATCTTAAATGGCTCATCCGAGGACTTTGGTGTGGAACGACTTCGAGGCTTACTGAAAATCTTGCCAACTAAAGATGAAATCGATATGCTTAAATCAGTGTCTTCTGTGGATAAAAATCGCCTTGGTAGCGCTGAGAAATTCCTTTTACAACTCATGCAAGTGGATGGCTACAAACTTCGTATTGAAGCCATGCTTCTGAAAGAGGAATTGGAGGCCTGTGTCAATAATCTTGAGTCGTCAATCAATGCCATTCTTCAAGCAGCACAAGGTTGGTAGACAGCAAAAAATATTTGGATACAATTTTCTATATACTTGATTCTGTCTCTCTCGAAAAGACTCCACTTTATCTTGTCCCGACCGAGAGAGTCCTAAATTTTTATACAGAATTTACCCATCCTCAGCACTATGCAAGCAATTACTTTTAGTAGCTGCACAGATTTATAAGATGGAATTACAGTAGTTGATGATTAAGAGAAAGCCATTGCGATAAAGAGCAAAACCTGGGAATTTAAGGGCTGCCAAAAGTAATAAAGATATTATGTAAAGTAAAAAACATTTAATGGTATGTTTTTACAGACGTCAAGAATTCTGATGAGTTTCAAGAGGTTATCTTCATGATTCTTGTGGCTGGAAACTTTCTCAATTCGGTAATACTTGACTAGACTTAAATATCTATCGTGCTTCCTCTATTTTCCTTTGGCGTGTTTCGCTCTGATAAACAAATAATAACGATAGGGATATTATTACATTGAGCGCTGATATAATGCCCATTACTAGAGTACGAATGGGATATTTCATTAAATGTCTTAATAAGAAACAATTTTATACATTGACATGCTATACTAACAATAAGAAAATATTTATGCATGTTAGACTTATGTACGATAGTAATATTACAACTTTGTTGGTGTACGAAAAGGATTTTGTAGTTCACAGCATTAAGCGAAAAAATCTTTTTTTCAATACTGACTAACAAAAGGACATGCCCAAAACATGGTTGTCCAACATTATATAGATTTAGAAACCAACTGCTAGATTCTCAAGTTGACTTATGCACATACTTTGTTGCATTGAAGTTGAAACGCCTTAAATTGTTGCCTTTTACTGCCGAGAACAGCTTCAAGTTTGTTGGTAAACTTGTCATAATTACTTTATTATTTTGAAATGTTTGCACAATTATACCTAAACATTAGACAAACAATAGTATTTGATGGTCCCATGTTTCACTCTCATCTTGTCTCCCTTGATTTAACTACACAATATACTGTACTACTACTACTACTACTAGTTATACGACCCTTAAACAATGAACTCGTCTGATAATCCATGCTTGTATCGCTAACTATGTAGTATTGTTATGTATGTAGTATTATGCAGTATAGTTGTATAATGTACTTTTTTATACTTAATATGCTAAGTCGTGCTCTAAGGACTCTCCTGAAAAAGGTTTGAGAGATGCCTGATGAATTTGCATTGTAAAACAGGGTGGGTACGCTGGAGATGCAGCCGGTGTAAAACTATCATCCCTGCAAAAAATTGCAGACATTCGAGGGAACAAACCGGGCATAAGTCTACTACATTTCGTGGCTATGGTGAGTTTACTGTTGATGACATAAATATAATACAAAAAAGAGAGGATAAGATTGCCGCCAGCCAGCCAAATAAGTGGCTGGTTATATACGGACAATAATTATGCATTATTACGATACGTCCTTTCCTTTCATCCAATTATCTAATTATCATAACCATAAATGAAAAACCTTGTCTGACACCTTATTATGGTTTTGCTTACATGACTATGATGATGTTGATGATGATGATGGCGATGGTGATGACACAGCAAGCGGAAGCAAGGAACCCTAAGCTAATAACGTTCGTGAATGATATGCTGGCATTGGAAGAGGCGTCCAAGTAAGTTTAAAACATAACCAATTCTATATGTAGTACCTTATGAACATATTCCCCAATCGCATGTTCAATCTTTTACCAAAATCCTACTCACATGTGTTTGCATTGGTCGCTTTTATTGCTTCTTTCACTTTCTCGAAGCGAAACCCTGGCAAAAGTAAGTGTAGAAATCAATGACGGACTTAATGTTCCATGCAATGGCAGTATTATGCTCACAAGTCTAAATATACTGTTAATAATATAAAGATTATAATCCGTCATAGACAGTACATTAAGTACATGCTTTTTTGTTTACACCACACATCATAAAAGACAGCAGACTCTGAACTATAAACGTTTTTAATATGCCGACATTCGCTATATGGAACGCACAAGGTCCAAATTTTGTTTTCTTTTGCTCAATGTACCAATGCCATAGACTTGAAACTGAATCATGCGGAATTATTACAGAAGATAAATCACGTAACGGTAATCCCTGTCTTATTTTAGAACCAGCATTGATCAGCTTAAAGGCGAGATCCTGTCTTTAAAATCTAAAGTGACGAATATTTGTCAACAAATGGAAAATCCTTCAGCTCCAAAGGAGATTAGCAGCCAATTCGGACAAATATTCCAAGTAAGTTTTGCTTATTCTCCTCATTTTGCTATGCTTGTAGTTATTCTCATAATAGTTATAGTTACTTTTTATTCCCATTATTTTTTCCCCACTTTTTCCTCGTTTCCAGAAGATATATGGTACGGACTTTCATATCGTTACCGTAGATCTACAAAACGTGATTATAGTTTGCATGATAAATTGAAATTCGTGCTACGTAAAGTTTTAAAGGAATGTTTTGTTTTTGAATCAAGGAGGAAACCTGGGAGGTGTGTCTGTTGGTCACACACAGACATCTCCTATGTTCAGTTTCACTGCGGCATAAATATGTAGAGTTTTTTATTATGCATACATGATGATGACTCACAATAGAGCTTTACTCCCAAAATGTTTTAAAATATTTTGCCTTCCCTTGTCCAGGAGTAGTAGCGAAGGAGTTTGAAGACCAAAAAGAAAAAAATTCTTTCAGACCTTAAATTATTCAGCTTTCACAAAAGCCTCATTATTTGCGCATATTATTACGCGTTTGTTATTAGTACTTGGAAGGGGTTGAATTTGAATACAGCAGTAAATAAATTAGCAAGTGGGGTAGTTTACTCATGTATTTATGTTGTTGCTTTTGTTTTGTAAAAAGTAACAACAATTTTTTTTTCTTCTTAGGCTCAAGCTCCATGTCACAAGTATAACATGACAAGCTGTAATAAAAATGATAATGATATGATTGTCTTCCCTTCTGACCCCATGTGAAGCTAATATAAATATAAATTTTCTTCCCTTTTCGTTTACAGGAGGCCAGCCTTCAAATTAGTGATCTAGAAAACTTTTTGGTTCAAGTTGAAGAGGTTAGAGTGGATCTGGCAAAGTTTTTCTGTGAAGAACTACAATCATTTAAATTTGAGGAGTGCTTCAAAATCCTCTTCTTTTTCACAACTAAATGGAAACAAGCATCTGCAGAAAATGCTCAGCGGAAAAAGCTAGAAGAGGAAGCAGAGAACAGGAGGAAGATACGAGAAGATCAGCTAAAGAAAAGAGTTCAGTTGGGTTGGCAAAATCAACAAGCCGCGGATGAAGCTCTTCTCAATTCAGACAAAGTAAGCTGGGCATTTGCAAAATTTATATCAAATTCTTCAATAATCTATGCATTTTTTCTTCTTCATTGAAATTTTTCTTATTAGCTTCGCCGTCGTAAATGAGTACTATAACTTTCTAGTTTACTTACTTCAAAGTGTTTTCGTAAACCTTCGATAATTTCTCGTCAGGGTAAGAAAATGTATATATTTGGAGAGGTCAGATAATATGTGCAAAATGAATGTTTAAAAACTTGTTGTAATTTAAAAAATCATTTAAGGATTTTAAAAATGCAATTATTTGTTCCATCAACTGCAATGGGTAAATTATTGACCTTCGGAAGTGAAAGATAAAGGTTTTTTCCGAGCATTAAAAGACAACACAAGGAGTTACCATATTTGGGTAATCTGAGTATACACCAGTAAATGGCTGATTACGTATGCAAGTTTTCAACGCCATCAACGTTCCTACAAAAGCTGTCGAAATAGGACTGTATAAATTATTGCATTTACCAGATGAACCTATGAGCTGTGGTGAGTTTGTCTGTATATATGCACACTGTTTTAAGTGGATATGTAAGTGTATGCATGTGTGTGTATGTGGTTGTGTGGGTGCAAATGACTATGGAATTCTGATGGTTTTAATTAACCACGCTAAATGATTTCACTCTTTCGATTCCCAAGAAGAGCAATTAAACACCCACGAAACGAGCTAAGCAGGAATAGATATCAAGATCCTGCAATCTTTCAAGAGTTTCAGGACTAATAAAGCTTTTTCGTAAATCCGGCAGAAAAGTTTTGCTACGAATAAAGTATAACGTAGTACTTCTGGTATTATCAATCAATTATGGTAAACGGCTCAAATGGCTCATTCCACCTGTCAGATGTCACTGATATGAATAAACCAAATTAGGCAGTATCCCTGGAAGCATCCCGAAAACTAATATATGATTATCCACCAAATTTAATTTCAGAATAAGGCCCAGCTTAGCCCAGAGGATGAAATCTTCATAGCCTGTTCTCCTCGCATTGTACGAAGAAGACTGGGCTCGTTTTCAGATAATCCTAATAATGGGCATTCAAGCAATGACCAGTTGGCGCTCCCCTCACCTGGTAATTTGTTTTCAATGATTAATGTATGGATTCGTACCTGTTAATGGAAGCTGAGTGAATTGATGCAATTACAAAAAGCTGATTGATCATATTCGTTGAAACATTCACACATGTGTTTCTTGAAACTTTTTTTTGTTACTTTTAGATACAACACCAAACGGCTCTTTGAGAAGACGGCGAAGTCGAGTACCTTCAGATGAAGATGAGCATGGTCTCATGGACTACCTCCGCTCGTCTGGTGGAGATGGATCACGCGAAAGGAGACCTGGCAATGAGCAGTACGGCTCGTTGGATCGCTCCTGGTCTAGGAAGACTCGAAGGCGTCCGAACCTCATGGATTTCGTGAATGATGAAAGGGAACGACCTGTCTCCCCAGCTCCAGCTCATCCTGAATTGAAAGGAAATTCGGGGAATCCAACAGTACAAGTCGATAAATCCAGTGATGAGACAAAGCATGAGAATCCTACCAGGTAGAATATATTACTTGGACTTTGGGTGTGGCTTCTTACGAGCTAAAATAATAACAGTCTTATTTAGCTAAGGGCTCAGTCCCACCCACTGTAAATTTATCCAAGATTATCACTATATGTATCGTGCTTAGCAGAGAATGGAGAGAGAGAATTGCCGCTTGGTTCGTGGACTTGGAAAACGGAAACGGTGAGTCTCAAAAACGACGACCTCCACCAAGGCGTTTCCAGCGACGATTAGGCTCTGAAACACGTGGAGATCCCGGAGCTAGAGGTCTTGCAACGCTTCCGGAAGGCGACATTGGACAAGAGGAAGGAATTACATCTCCATTGCCAACCTACCAACGAGTTTATCCGGATAGGAAACCTTCGTTGAAATTAAACACCGATATAGTGAGTACTATGGAAGCCATTGCCATCGAAGGTACGCCTTTACAATTCATGACAATAAATAATTAATAGTGCAATAATTAAAATTACCCTTTTAAAATCTAAACCCTTCTTTTTTTACAGAAGTACAAAGCCCCGTTAAAGAAAAATCGATTTGGCGTAGACCCTCACTCACCATTAGCATTAATGATAAAGATGAAAACACAAAGAGCAAGTCTCCTACGGTTTTAGCCCCATCGCCAGAAATTAAAGTGAGAAAAAATCCATTTATATTTCATTACTACTTCAACTATAATCTATTGTACACTAATTGACCTACATGGACACGATTTGTCTTGAACTTGTGTTGGCTTGTGTATTTCCAGAAGGATGATGGTCGGAGATCTCTTATTGGTGCACTGGGCACGCAGAAAAATGATGACAGCTTGACGTTGTACATTCCGGAGGATTCTTTGCCTGTAAAAGTGAATACTACTCGTCGCTTGTCCCTAGGCAAGGCTGACAAAGTTGATGCTGACAATGCTGAGAACAGCCACGGCGGCACAAAGGAGGGCTTTGATCGATTTGCTTCCATTCGTCGGTCCAGGCGCTACAAGAAAGGACCTGACACTCCAATTAATACAAATATTGCAACAAAAGGCTCTGCTCCGTCCACACCAAGTCCCCAGCCTAAGTTTGTATCCAAGGTTGATATCTCCAATAGTGATATACCCGACAAAAAGGCAACAAATAGTGTAGACAATATCAGCAATAGTAACGGTTCTTACAGAAGCTCCAAAGCGCCTCTAACACGCATCAGATCACGAAATGACTCAAGAAGTGCTAGTATGATTGAGCCAAGGCATGTCCATCTTGCACTTGGTAGAAACACCACCACAGACTTAAATGGTGATCACAATGATAATAATGGTGTCGGCAATACCACAAGCTCAACAACTAGGTCTCCAATAAATGTTCCTTCATCCACCCGCGATCCTGGTCATCACAATACCTACAACTCCAAACTTCTGAGCTCTTCTCCCGGCAGTGCTGAGCACGATGAGGGATTTGAGGAATCTCAGAGTTCATTATCTGAAACTAATAGTCAATCTGAAAACAATAATAACTTTGTATCTCCGTCACACAAATCCCCATTCAATAGCAAAGATAAGAGTCGTGGCAGTAGCCGAACAACAGCTCCAGAAAGTGTGTCACTATTTAGTAAACATTCTTCAACCAAGCCTACGGCTCACCAGCCTGTAGTAATTCAAGCTATACGTAAGAAATCCCGTCAGGAAAGTCAGTTAGGAGAAATTAATGGATTATTGCATAGCAACAATAATAATAATAACCATAGCAGTAGTAATAATAATAATAAAAATAGTTCTAGGACTAGTCTACTCAGCTCACGCAGTTCACTTACCAGCCAAACCACAGTGAATACAGTTAGGGAAGTTACGGATCCTAAACCGAAGACTAATGTTTCACCAAGGTCCAGTGATGGTTCCGTCAGTCAGTCAATTGTTGGTAATGGTCACAGTCATAGTGCCGTCAAGAAACCGCTTTCTACGAATCAGCTCAATTCATCCACTCTAAATTCCCGTAATATCCTGTCTACTAGGAATCTGCGTAATGATACTTATTTGCCATCTAATGGGTACATGAATCACTCGTCCCCACTCGAAAAGGAAAAATCCAGTAGTAAAACGTTTGCACCTCGGATTCTGAGTTTCATGCGTCCCACAGCTTCGAGTTCTGCAAAAGACAAGGTGGAACCTCCGAAACTCAAAAGTGTTATTAAAAAGTCTTTTAAATAAATTTTTCATTGAACTGATAAAGGAAACATTTTTATTAGCCTTGAGTAAGATTTTAGACGACGAGACACAATTTGATGTTATTTTATGTTTTACGGGTATTTTCATAAATCGTTGACACGAACCCCAACTTTTTTAAATGTCTCTGATTCTTTCATACGATTGTTTAAACTTCGGGTATGTTTTGTCATTTATTTTTAAGTATTTCAAATTGATTTGCCAGTTACCAATTCGACTAATTTGTGGAAGGAAATAAAAATGTACGTAGAAAAATAATATTTTGGGAAGAAAATCGGCAATCTTCTTCAAAAGAAGTAGAAATAGTTCCCGAATGGAATAAAATGATTCCCAAGTAAAATAGGAAAATAATACTTTGCGGAAGGAAATAGAATTAATTATGACAACAAATTTTTAGTACGACTGTGATGCATTTACAAGTATATGAATCCTTACGAGAAACTGGGTGAGCAGGCTTTACTTTTCCTATTGCTTTGTATTACACTTCTAGGAACTTATTGATTATTTTTCATCGTAATTTTGCAAATAACTCTAGCTAGTTTTTAGTTTCCAAAATGTGAGTGTTCTATTTCCACAAGGAAATCACAGCCATATTCGCTTTTTATATGAGACGTGAATTTGTGGTATATACTCTGTATACCTATAGGCCATTTAACGATAAATGTATTGAATTATCATAACGTTTGTACATACAATCCATTATATAAGTATATTTAGTGCATATCGATGACTAAAATAATTAGAAACCCGCAGCTGGGCTGATTTCAATAATTGTATGGAGGGTAACCAAAAACTCGAACCAATTGTATACCATTCCATGTATTGTATGTATTCCGTGTGTTTGCGTACGTCTTGTTATTCCATGATACCCACTCTAATTTATTGTTTCATTATAGAAGTAAACTGCTCTGTGTATAGGTGAACTCATTCCTTCCCTTTTGACTCCCTGGTTTCATTTAAAAATATGGCTCAAAACTTTTAAGGCTCGAGAAATACATAAGTTGTTTTAGTAGATAGAATTACAGAGATATTGCGTATGTTATAATAATATAGATACCAAAATCTTGAGCTTTTAGATAGATGCAACTTTGAGTATCTGTATGATGAAGGCTGGTGATCAACTTGGTTGAAACTTTTCCCCCACACTTCTTCGTAAACTAACATTGATGTTCTAAAGTTCTACACGTGAGAGGATGATAAATCTGAGGAAGACTACTTATTAAATAGTGAACAAGATATGGAGAATATGGATTACTGCATGGATAATTTACTCTGGGAGACTTAAAAGAGTATGATGACATTTGAGTCTTTGTCCAGTATATAAGTTTAAGAATATGGAAGAAACCTTTGTATTTCTCCTGTAAGTGTATTGTTACTTTTTGACAACAATATTAACCTTCTTGTAAAAATAAGTATTTTAATTTGTATGACCATGTTTTGTTAATATTTTTATACTAGTTTTTAAAATTCAAGCTTTGCCTTTAAAAACTTCCGTTATCATACTACACTAATTGCGACTTTCACAACAATCAGCACAGAACTATTGTAGTTATTACCATTCTATATATAACAGTCTTTGCTGTGTAAAGTCAGCATTTTTGGACTTTGAAATAGTTCTGTAAATCTGCTGCTTATATATATATATATGATAAATAAATATATTTCGAAACTCACCACCAACCTTATAATAATTTAATTATATTTATTTAAGAAATTCAAATGGACTTCAAAACTAATTTACGCTTGTTTTCATTATTAGCGCGACATTTTCATGGTATTCATAATTAATTAAATTCTATGTAAATCATATTTGCAAATAATTGAATTAAATTTCAATTTGTTATTATATCTCATACAAAGGTTTGCAGCAATGGTTTAGGTTTGAAGAAACCATTATATGAGGTAACAAAAATATATAGTAAATACAGCAGTTTCATAATAAATACATAGGCATATTGCAACCTTATTACGTTATTCATCTTTTTCTGATTAACTCTTCTACGCTTAGTTCTCAAATTTCTAGCGATTGTGACATTTCACCAGCAATTTGGTTGACGCAAGGATCAAAACAATCCCAAGTTTCAAGATTATTGTGTAAATATTGAAAAATCAGCACTTCGCCCTGATTTATGCCATTTTTTCGACAGCTACAGACGATAGGTTCGCTTGATATTATAGCTTACTGAAAATACATTGTGCTATTAATTTCCAGTGCATGGGATATTTTTTTTATTTTTATTTGATTTATTGTCATTAATACATACGCAATACAAATGCCGGAACACGTGTACAATACACAAGAAGCAAAGGGTATTGAATAGTTGACATTATTATTGCTTAATTATAAAACAAACAAATATTTTAAACATCATTTCATATAATTAATCTAAAACTAAGAAGATTCCTTTAAATTAAAAGCTAAGGGTTAAACAAAAACATTTTCACCGCCTAGTTCGGGATATCTGTATGTGTCTTGTTAATTCATACTACAAATAAAAAACCTGGTAGTTAACAATTCATCCGCTAACTGTGTATGCTCGACTAACGGGTGCTTGTGTTGTGTATGCATTCGTGACAAAATTGGCAAAATAAATTATTATCATTATTTATTATTACAAATACTACTTCGAGTAATCAGGATCTGGTCAAAGACCAGATCAGACAGTGTTTTCCGAAATTTCCACCCAATTCCACTGAGCTACATCTCCCAGCATTGTCTCCTTACAATATAGGTTTTGCAGTATAAATACATTGCAGTGTAGAACTCACTAATTATCAGGAATAAAAAACATTTTGTATGCTGTGTAAGCAGATTGGTAAATTTTAAAATTTGTAAACAAATCCGCCAAGTTACGTGAAGTTTTAAAACAAATAAACCTTGTAGGTTACAGGAAAAATAAATTTATGGTTTGAGAAGTTGTAGAAAAAAATAATGCAAAAACATATGAGGGGCACTCCAGGTTTTAGATTCGATCGATTTCTCAGCGCATTGTCTCGTACATTATTCAAAAAATCGTTAGTTTTCCAATTCAGACATTTGTCCCAATATATTCATTCAGTGGCAACCTCAAATAATTTTTTAAATTTATATGCATATAACCATGTACAAAATTCGGTCAAGAAATATAATAAGTGCGTTGGTCACATTTGAATGAATTTAAAAATTTTGCATTTAATGTGTGGTTTGGTTTAAATTGCGGGTATTGGAACTATTTGAGAAAAATGTTGTTTTTTGTAAGAATGTTCCTCATCATAGCTCCCAAATTGTCCATAAATTATTTTTAATCTTTTCACATCCTCTTATGAGTATGTCCATGCGGGCTAATTTAGTTAGTCTAGCTCCGAACGAATGAGTTTGGGAATAAATGAAATCAAGGAATACGGAAGGACAAACATTTAATAGGTTTGCGTTAGTTTGCTACGCAATCCTGAAAATGAGATCAAATGTTCACAAAATATTATTTAACCCTGCATGGAGAAAACCCGTTGAGTAACCTGTGGTTTCATTTTTATACTACATCAGAAGAATACAAGCTTGACAAGTGTATGTTTTTCACATTTGATCAATTACATGACTAAAGTTATTAACAAGTTAAACAACACAAAGTGTTTTTCGAAATATGCTTTGAAATAACATCATCCGCGGCCGCTCTTAAAATAACTACATGAAAGACTTGAACAAGGCCACCAGAATTTACGAAACATTTTAAATTAATCAGTATTCCAAAATCCCACTTTGCGAACCACAAAAGTGTTAAAACCAACATACCTGTAATAAACTTGACAATCATGAGGAAGTGTGGGTGATTACGAGGTAAATAATAAAGTCATAAATGCATCGGACAGATACATATTGGTTCATTGTTTTTGCTTCCAAAGTTACTTGTGGGAAACCAAACTTTTACTTTTTATCAGCAGGGTGTGTTACCTATATTATGTGCATACATGAAATTAGTACATTGAGTTCCAAATTCCAGAAAAATAATTATTATACTAGTTTAGATGTCAAGTACAAATTGAAATTGCGGTTATTAATAAATAGAACTCCATTGGAAATTTTATAACTAATGAAATGCATTTCCGGCTTATTTATCCCTGTTGCAGAAATCAGCGGTGAGGCCTCGTTTTATATCGAAATCTTTGAACGTCATATACACTCATTAGTTCATACGAGGGAATATTGTAATCTGTGCAATGCTTAATATCATACATCAGGCATATCATTCGCATTGAAACTCTATACTCGTGTCAAAAGTTGATGAAACCACAAAAGGTAACAGAAAATGTCTCAAACACAATATTTATATTACATTTTATAGGGAAATAAAAATGACTCGTGTTCTAAAAGAGAAAATGTGTAATCATAAGGCAACATTGCAAGTATTCCTAAATATGGGAACCTTGGATTAATGATGGTGGGTTTTGGTGACATAAAAGTAAATATTGAATGGAATTCGTCCATCCATCAATTTCTCAAGGAGACAATAAAATTATATTTGACACCGTTAGTTTCAAACCTTTCAATGCAAATGGTCGTTCCAAAAAGGTGTGTTTCCCATTCAGTTTTAACGACTATTTTTCGTAGAGATGGAGACTGCTGGAGCCAGATAAATGCATTGTAATAATAATCCGCGTACGCCTGCAGCGCTTTACGCAGAACTCGTGCAACCGATTTATAATTAACTTGTGTTTTTATGAACAACAAACAGCTACTTTGGTATCAGCGCATTACTGTGTGTGGCTGTGCATTTTGCTAACAACTTACCTTTTTGCAAGTTGATAACCATCAAGAAATCAGGTTTCTTGAGCGCATCCATCTGAGAGTTCCATTTAATGACCCTATCACTCTTCCTGGTTGCAAATCAGGCAATCAATGTGGGAGAAAACATAGTTTTTGGTCCAGCGAGTTGGAATATAGACAGCTTTGATATTTCTTTCATTAAGTTTTATGTTCCTCTCTACCTCATCTTATCCCTTCTATTTTAAGGCATATACATAGCTGGAATAGATTTTCTCGTTCCTTCCACGTACCTTAAAAATTTAACGATAACATCAAATTAAACCAGAATCCATCCTACTGGAGTCAAGATTTATGCGTAAATTATGCAAGCAACGTGATTAAGCTGTGCATACAAATACATCAGTATTTTTTCCAACGGATGCTTCTTTCAACATTGCAATAAAATTTTTAGATATTTACTTCTACTGGCCTGGAGTAAATTCCAGTATTGCTAACAGCGACACAGCTAACATTCGCTACTAGAAAGTAAGGAGCGACAAAATCAATATTCTACTTTTTGCACAAGCTTCTTGATGTTTACAACCTCGCCAATATATTAGAACCTAAAACGGAGGGTTGTTCTGGATGCATCCAGTATAATTATGCATGTACACAACCAGTCGTAAATATAAAAATGCGTTTCCCTCGTCGGGTATTTCTTACGGCTTTTCTGAAATATTATTTTCAACCACATATTTGCTTGCTACTTTTTTACGAGTGGGTCGTCTTAATTAATGTAATCGTTCAGTTATCAGAAATTATTTCATTGAGATTTTTTTCCTATTTAAGTCTATTGATTTATTAATTGAGTCAATAGACCGGTTGAATGTAATGTAAAGTCAGCATAACTTGTTATTAAGGTTACATGTGAAAATTCTGACTCACGCTCAGTCCGAAACATTAACAATTGATCAAATAAAAAATACCACGTGGACGTCATTGACAATTTTACTGCTGAACTCCAAAAGATTAACTGTATTTAAATGTCCATTATTTTATGTTGAGCATCCCTAATTTTATTTTAAAAGCTAGGTATTTTGTGGTAATTGAAGAATGTTCTCAAGGTTGCATCGTACAAATAAAGTAGAAATAAATTGAAGTACTCCGACCAGTGGTCGCTATACTTGAGTCCTTGTGCAGGGTTAAATTGAAAGTTGGTGACTAAGGCTTCTAATCGGGACGGGACGTCCCGATGTCCCGGAGAAGGGACACGGGACGGGACAATTTGGGGACAAAAATATTGTCCCCGGAAGATTGGGGACAAAACCGGGGACACAAATTTTGTCCCGGAGATTTTCAGGCCGGGACAAAATCGGTTTCGGGACACAAATTTTGTCCCCATTAGAAGCCTTATTGGTGACAAATTGAAAGTTTTGGTGGAAATGTCCTTATGTTCCTTATGTTTAACATTAATGGACACTATCCACTTTCCACCGCGTCTAGCCATTTTACAGAAAACCAGCTGCTCAGATCATTAGTATTCACCTACTTTTAATAAATATACAAATATTTATTGTTCTGGATCATGCGAATGCTGGAGTTGGATCCCAATAAAATTAAAACAATCGCTACTTCTGTTGATTTAACACTAATAATACCGTTACTTTACAGAGATTGAGTACCCCACGCCTGATGCAAATGATTCATTTGCTGTAAACTGCATGTATTCACTATCAAATAATAATAAAAAATTATTATATTGGTATTGCATGCTGAATTTAGTAAAATATTTCAATTGTTTTTTAGTAAAATGGAAGCTATGGTGCATAATAATAAGGTTAAAAGCCTGAGTTTGAACTATAAATACAACAACAATTAAATAATTTTTTTAAACTATAGCTTAACGACTCTTGAATTTTTTTAGTTGACATTTCGGCATCAATTTATTACAACAAGTTACTACACACAGCTAAGACTCTCCTAGCACCTAAAATATGTCCTTGAAAGACTCACCAACAGAGCTCACAAATACACACAGAACGCATTTATTTTATTATCCTTAGCCTGTCATGCTGTCAGTTTACCTATTAACTTGAATGCACTATACATACATCACAGGAGCATTATTTAACGTGTATTATTGCTTATGGCCAAGTGCTTATCCACAAGAACATAGCGTATGCACAAAAAATGTTGAATAGTGGATATTTCTAATGGAATAACAATCTTGGAAATTGTAAATAGTGTAAAATTCATTATCTGATATATGCACAATCCTTAAACAGTTTTTAAGGCAGTTATTCTGGAAGCATGCCAATTAAATATGTACTATTAAAATTAATAGCAATCCTCAAAGATAATTTAGAGAATAGCCTGACTGGATAATCTGTAAATTGAAACATTAATAATGACGCTGTATAAGAGGCAATGGACCTACTCAGTACCCACGGCACGCTGGGTGTCATAATAAAGTAGAAGTAATTATATATTAGAGCTTCACTAGGTCATATCTGAAATAATATTTACCAATGTTACAGAGTTAATATGCAGATTTGTGGGCCTGGAGATTTATAAAACGGTTACTCTATGTATGTACATACAATGTTGTTGTAAAAAAGAAACTTGTAGTTCAGTTGTTCCATGATATAAACTAAGAAAAAACCTTATTTATTGTGCTACACACGTTATACTGCCCTCCTGAAAGAATTCTTGTGCAAAAAGCACCAATACTTTAAATGCAGCACATGAGAGTACAATAAGTGGCAATGTTATTACAAACTTTTAAGCTACGAAGACTGATCCCCTTGAATTTAACATATGCTGCAAATTCGTGCACAATTTTGCAACGAGTGGTAGGTACAACTAACGTATTGAGTTAGCGTCTAGTGTCTGTATCGCGTGCATTAATTTCTTGTAGGACAGTTGTTTTAAACTCATAAATTCGGCAGGATATCCATTCAGCCGCTCTTCTCACGTTCTTGTTGTCTTGACATTTACCTTAAGCATTATAGAAATCCATTTTTTGAAATACTTGTATAATACTTAGTTTACTGTAGATAGTATCGTATAAAGTGTTTCTCAGTTTGGAATAAAATAAGTGCTTGCACATTTCTCTTCCGTTGAACGCGTGGGTAAATTAAGTTGTTACCAATTTCTTGTGAGCCGACCAAAATATTGTCAACTGCCCGGAGGATTGTAGCGGGAAAGAACTGTGAACATCGAGTGATCTTCTTTTAACCCGAAGGTCGGGTACTGATTCAATCCAATTTATGTGAGGTGTGCAATCTTGTCAAACCCAGTGAAGAGTGTCATAAGCGTTACCAACCTTAAGGACTTCGGGATGCAGTGGATGTGACCCTCGGTTTCTTACGAAAGGTTTGGGATTCTCACCCAGTTAATTCTGACGCAATCAGTACTTTAAGGATGGATACATCTAGTCATTCATAAGCTCCAAAGCAAGATAGGGACTTAATTATGTAACGAATTTTAACTTTTTATTATTTTTCATCTACATAATTATGCATACCTAATGTACATATATGCATGTATGCCAAAATATGCGTTATCCTTTTTACACTTTACTGTAGTAGTAAAGAAATATCTGGACTAATAATAATGCTATATACGTCCCAATAGTTTCATCATCTGGATACAAATAAACAAGAAAACACATCGACTTCCTACATACGTTTGGTATATAATTAGACGGGGCAAATATTCATCACAAATAAATACTATAACCTAGTTCACTGGAACACGAAGTAATAACATCACAGGATCGCGATGAACGGGAAATCAGTTCTCCCTCCCGATGAGCATCTGGATGGGCGACCTCCTTCGGAGTCGACTTCTAGTGCAGAAGATTCTTTCCGCGAAAGAGGTAGGATAATTATTCTCATGTATGATTATTATACACGCAATTTTCAAGTTCCCCAGAAGCTATCATCAAGACCCAACTTCAATTTTTTCAAACAGGAAGTCCTATGTAGTTTGGGAAACTCCAGGAATATTTAACATTCAGTCTCTTCTGAAGCAAAGTAGCTAAGCTTCATCATTTCTATCATGTGGCTAAATTGGAGTTGCTAAATTTAGCAACTCTCTTATATTCATATAAAATTAGCATTGACTCCTGTCTCCAGTAATAGTTTAAATGGCTTATGGTTGGTTTGTACAGGGGCTATAGGGAAGCTCATAATAAATCGTAAGCACATGTACAGATATACATACAAAGACATTAAAGTAATTCCTTCAGTTCCAATAATCAAAGCTGAAGTTGAGCTCATGACGGCCAATGCATTCAAGGTCTACTACATGTTACTACTTAGCATAAAAAATGTCTGCTTTGTAGGAACCCCAACGCATTCCTCGCACAATGTAAATGCATATTTAAAAGATAAACACATACGTCTGTTATATACATACTGTACTACCGGACCATCCAGTGTGTTGTTAAACACAATGGTCACATTTTTATTAGCTTTTAATTTTTTATACTATTTTGAATAATTTAGCTCATCTTAATTAACTCAACTAGCTTGGTATAATATTAAGAATATAGCGCTCACCAATTGCTAAAAAATTCTGCGAAAGAGAGAGAAGTATTAATAGAATCGGTCGCTGTGCCTAAGGCAATCTCAGCATGTTGTAAACTATATGTACTGATGCTTGCAAGTATTTTTTACAGAAGTGCATTTGGGAATCAAAGTGGTTGACAGGGTTATAGCCAAAATAATTGTACGAGCGCATTTTTATAGTTTTAATACATCAAGGAGGAGTCAGTTTTGATTATCTGTCTAAGCTTAAAGAATTTTATATGTATTTATTACAAGCCACTTTGTTCTGCTAAAATTTGATGGAAGCAGACATATATGGCATTACAGATTGCAATGCTGTACAGTGCATTCTTTACAACTTTCAGTCTGTGGCTAGGTATTTAAGGTTAGACTATAAAGGAATTATATGCTGACATTAAATAGTAATAAATTATCAATCCCCCCAATTTTTTGGAATTGCCGTTCACAATGCAGCGTATAAAACAGAGATTTCCAGTAGCCTCCAGTTGCTGCTAAGATAAGAACATACAATAAATAACCCTTACATTAGTGTTATTACAGAAATTGATTTTAAAAATAAATGAGTTAAATTGCTTGTCATCAAAACAAGTTGAAAATATTGACTCTAGATTTCAAAACATTGTGCAAGTTCAATAATGTCAATAATGAGACAGTTGGATTTGGCTGTATACAAGTATTTCATGTGAAATCCGAACTTTGAACGGAATATCGTCGTCAGCATTATTTGTTGTATCAGCATAAATATTTACGCAGACCTGATTCACGGAAATTACTGGATAGACGTAATATTCAATCTTACCAAAATCCATGCTTCAGTGGAGTTTAGTAGGTTGAAGAAACATCTTGAAGTTGACTTTAGACGGAAAATATACACGACAACAAATATGTTTAATAGGGGATACGTAGAAAATACAACAGAAATACTTAATATAGATATTTATATACTGACCAAACTACAGGAATCTCGAAAATATTGCAACATCAGTTTCCTTTAGGGGAATTACCTTAATATTTTATTGCAATCATGGTTCCCATGATATTGTTTTTCAAACGTCCGCAGATCATCAACACGTACTCCTTCACAGATCATAGGACAAATCGTGGATTGGATTATGTGGGAACGAGCATATCTTTTCCTAAACTTGGTGGAGTGCATAAACAATAGTAGCTGTTGTGTTCACTGTCCATGCTGACACTACAGTACATTTGATCTGCGTCACACGCAATAATGTTATAATCATGCGTGTATAAATCTAGGATGTTATTAGTTTGGATGTTGCATGCAGAGAGATGTGTCAACTGAATGTCATGTTCCTTGCTCATTAGCGTGCATGTAATAATAAAATCAAAGCTGAGAGAGTGAATGTTTGGTGTTTTGCAGCAGTGATTCAACGACAAGAAAAACGTATAAAGCAAAAGGTAAACGAGATTAACTACTACAACTTTTCATCTTTTCATCATACGAGGGACAGGCATATTTACTTGGCAAGAACAAACCTCCTCATGCACATACATGTATTAAAAAAGTATTAACTTTTGGACATGCAGTAGCTCATATTCTTAATATCCCATAATGTTGTATATGCGTGTGGAAGATGTATCAGCAAAATGCGTAGAATACGCAATGGGTTCCGGCACTCTCGGAATCAATGATTAAGTTTACAAATCCTTGAGCAGCAAAAACTAGTAGGTATGTATCTATATGAATTTCCATGAATCTTGTTTGCAGCGTATTCTTCTTACCAATAAACAAGATTCTGATGTATAGAAAATACATCGACATGGTTACACCTTACAGTTTTAGCTGCTAGGCAGGTGGTCCGTAGTACTTTACGACTCTTTTGATATAATTATTTGAATAATAATTAGCCATAAGTTTTAATAAATGTTTGCTGCGCATGGTTGGGCTAGAAATAATAACCATCAATATTAAATAAATACACTTGTAATAAATGGTCGAATAAAGTATTCTAAGAAGTTTATTCCATAATTGCAAAAGGTTTATTTGATACTCTTGGAAAGCCAAGGTCGACTACCACTTTTTTGGAGGGACGGGTAAATATCTTTTTCCGCTGGCCAATAATGTTTCTTAGTAACTTAATTGTGAAATTATAATTTGATATCAGCAAATGCTAATTTTGGGGCGTTTAGAGGAAGTTTTTATCACAGTTTTTACAAGGATGTTGAGTTGAGTGGTAATTAAAATTGCATTAGAATTTAGAAATTTTTACCTCTCCTTTTGATCTACAAAAAGGCATTTATTAAAACAGTATGTTGTCTATCTAAAATCTAGATGGTTACACTGTACGTTAACTTGAGCTAGAATTTAATTATTATATTATTTTACATTTAAACTAGAAATCACTGCAGGAGCTTATGCCACTGATTATATATGTATGTTTCAAGACATACCTATAAACAATGTATACATGATTATGAACAACAATGTACTGTAGACGAAGGTATGATCGGAACAACCTTCCACTTTTTATTGGCATAACCGGCTATTTTTCCCACTATATATAGGTATCTATACTATACGTATCTACTGCACGAGTACAGGCGTATTCATTCATGAATACATATAGCTCACTAATCGTACGTCCGTATTCCTATATCCATTGGTTGCATTGTCGGGGCTTAACGGCTCGTGAATTCGCATGCAACCATGGATAGTTTATGATTTAAACATACATTAGATTTTGCCTTTGCATTAATGCATTGCCGTACGTAGTGATAACAGTGTCGCATGGAGGAATTAAAAAAACCAGAGTATCTGGAACTGGAATCAGTACACGGAAACCTTTGATCAGAGAAAAAATTTAGAAGGCTTGGAGAGATACACTAAGATACATTTAAGTAGTGTGGTGGCTATCACAACATTTAAGGCATAGATTCTCACTCGAAGAAATCGTCTGACTGTTATAAATGGATCCCAAGTTACAGTGAAGGACGATGAGAAGTGAAGAGAATATGTTGTAAATTCAAGGTTGTGGTTTTTGAGGCAGGTTATTTGGCTGGACAGTTGTTGATAGGAGAAGTTATCAATTTAGACAGGACTTGTATAGTTGTCTAGAAATCTAGTTTATGTATCATCGCTTCCATTAGTATACCACTGAGTGTTCTTCTAAAAAGTATCTCTGTGTTGTTCTGCCTGTAATGAAACGCATGTATACGTATCGCTAGTGTGTGGCGAGCAATAAGTGGAAGCGCTATTCATTGTGAAGCTTGCAACAGGGAACGCAAGCGATAACTAGTATATGGGCACAAATACATGAAGACTGCATCTGGAGAGGAGAGTAAGAATTCCGTTTGAATAATTCAGTTGATTTGTGAGTGAGGACTGAGTGTGAGGACGCTGTTTGCGCTTATTTGTACTTGCATCTGTAAGTTCCTACCACTATACATGCTCAACTGATTGAAGTGGGTCTATTTTGCGGCAATCCATCAGTGGTAGAGTGAAGCAGAGATTTTGTTGACGGTAGTGTGTAGCGACGATGAAAGCCAGGCTTTGAGGTTGAGGTATATAAAAGTAGGATAGAACGGAGCCAGCGCTTGTTGCTCCGCTCCGTCAGCTCCCGTTTTCTTCAACGTGACTGTTATCTACTCCTCTGCACCTACATTAACAACAGTCTGGCGGACAGGTAAAACAGTCAGACTATTCACTTTCGCATCGCAACTTGCTCATCGATTTCCAAACCGTCCACTGTGATTGTGTACGGCAGTCGTCCGAATTTTTCTTAATAATTCATTAACAAGGGTACAAAACAAAAGTCAATTATATTGTCAGTCCTGGAGGACCAACGTAGTTGTGAAGTCATTTTTAGTTCTCTCCCACACGTACAACATTGTGCTGCTCGGAACTTACTTTCCCCGCTCGCATAGTTATATCCACTCGCTGTACTCTACTCCACTAAACGACAAACTTTCATTTATTTTTTTATTACAAAGAACTTATCCTAAGTTATTTCCCTGGCTCGAAATTTTTTTTGTACTAAACAAATATATACAAGAACACTATACGTAATTTTGCTAAACTAACATAGACTATTCCGACATGCATTGAAGTTAGAAAAATTAACCGAAAAAATCTCGTAACGTTGTTCACGGTCCTAATTTTGAGAACACAATGGAAACGACTAGGATGACGAGTGACGTCGCACCTGATGCTCGCTGGAGAAATTATCAACATCTCATTTGGACGCAGCAGCAAATTCACATGCAAATTCAGCAACAACAGCAGCTACAAAGTACATACTTATATCAATTATTTAATTTTTAATGTAGCTAATTTGATTACCTTTATTGCTTAATTTGTCATACAATCTTTTACATCCTCCTGAATCACGCAGTGAAATAGTTGCACCTTGATCTCAGACAAACGACCATACGTATTTTGTACAATAATATATAGTTGGTATGTAAATAGCATATAATACCTAAAAGGTCAGTGGTATAATAATTACTACAATTCATCAATCATCCAGATTCCTCCACTTAAGGTTTTGTTTTTATCAAATTCTATCCATAAAACCAAGTCTTTGTAAGATGAATGGTTTTAGCAGCGTGAGTGTAATAAACAAACTTGAGTCAGGATATTAATTTTTATGAGTGCCGGCTGGCTTATTGCAGCGTACTCATGACAGCTATGCAAGGTATAGGAATTGTGGTTTCCTAGTGTTTTGACTGCAAGAAGCATGAGTGTCTCACTGTTTCAGTGCATGCATCCATTATCTTCGAGGAGCATCTAGTTGGATTTGGTTCCTCGTAAAATTCATTATACCTTTCAATTTCCACAAAAGTTACTGCTGCTTTGATATTTGGATTTAATGCTCTGAACATTGAACTCCCATGTGAATGGTAAATGTCATTGCCGGAATCCCTGACTGCGTATATAGTTATAATTAGTACCTGTAACAAATAACTTAATAGTAAATTAACTTGATCAGCATTATATGGGGGATTGCCGTCAGCATGTGTGTATTTTAGATAGATCAGCGTTAGATAACACAATCGTTTTTATCAATTCCTGTCAAATTAAATTTGACGAACAAGTAGATTAAGCTCCTAACTTTTACCTGAATGATCGCAAGGTAAAAATATTAATGATTTTTAAATCTGCAACACACCCTTTTTACGGGCAGTGTGCTCTTAGTCATGAAATACCTTCACAATGGGGCTACGTGCTTGGGACATTCAGGCAAGCAATAATATTATCAGGTTGAGCCCATGATGCACTTTATCTTACAATAAATTACACAATGGAAACAAATGCAATGTACGTGTACAACCAAACTACAAACTTGTAAAGTTTTTAAATATTCTGGTATAATAATAATAATTCGTATTAGAGACGGGCCTTGATAGAGAAACTCTAGCACATTCAGAGTATTATGCCATGTGCTGCAGAGGAGCTTGTGTTCAGTAGAAAACACTTTCTACTGAACACACGTAGAAACAAAAGAAAATAGGTAGTGCATTTTTGTCATATTTTCTGGCTGAGACTGACACTGCATGAGTGCCTTAAATCGAGTATACTTAGCTAACTTGTATTGATTGAGATTTATCAATAAAAATTTGACAACACATAACACTTGTTCTTTGAAAGGAAGACAATTCATAACAATAATCATGCAGACCGAAAAACACCTGAATCTCAGGAGTAATATGGTATATCAATTGTGGGATTGTGGGACAAAATATATAGAGCACATTCTTTGCTAAATAATCTTGCACGTCATAACAAAATACCAAAATTAATTACTTGTACTAGAGAGCGGTGTAAGCAGTTATTGACTGCATAGGTTAAGCAATAAATAAGTAAAGACTGTGTAGGTGTATTGTCACAACATAGTTGTTACTTTAATAATCATTACGACCGCGATCTGTGGCAAGAAAATTACGAATAAGGATTCATGCATACGTGAACAAGTCTGCTCCAGGCAAAGCAAAAATTGACATGCTGCAAACCATGGTAATCAATAAAAAATTATGCTAAGCCGGATATACGTTAACCAAATATAAGTAGATGTATAGAAACGAGGGTGAGTAGAAACCCAACTCTTTTTTCAAGTAGGTAAACCGAATTATAAGCACTGGACAAGTTTAATTAAACTGAAACGTATCTGTGATTTGCTGCCGTACCCATTGAAATCAAATAACCCTTGCTCAAATATAGTAATTTGTTTGCAGCATATTAAATTTCCTAAGTGAGGCATTGCTAAGTATTTCTGTTGATTGTCAACCATAATATTGCGCTAGCATTCCTATTGACTTTGGAGATCAGTTATATGTAGTTGACGGAATACATGACGTTAAAAGTGAAATCCCAGTAACCTTGATACGACCATTATGTTGGAAAAATAAACAACAGGGATTACGATAGATAAACTTATTACCACTTGTTGAAATTAAAAATACATGGTCATGCTCATTCTAGAAGGATTCAAGATCCACCTGTGGACGCTTACAACTTAAAGACGTAATACTGGCATTTGATTACAAAAACCCACACCTACTTTTTACTTCTTTATTTAGTATTACTTCTTTATTTAGTATAGTCTCTGCATCTTGAGAGATTTGATAGTGTAGTATTTTTATCCTTTTATATGAACAAATACATGAGATGGATTTTTCCGAATCTATTAATAAATGTCACTCGATGTGTTGGTACTATCTTTAAATGGCCGACCGCATGAAATTCAAGTTCGATAGGAAATAACATTAGAAGGAAACGGCATTGCGTCACTGATTAGCATAAAACTTGTTTCGTTCCTCTGATACCCGTACGCCCGTACATAGATTATATGAAACAGAACTAAAAACAGGGATATCAACTACAGTGCTTAAAATATTATAATGTGCTAAATTTTAGCGACTTCATTGCAAGTACCTCTAAATTGAGAATATTTCCTTATAAAGTTAAACTCGAAGGTAATTTGTCCTAAACAAATTAAAATAATTGAGGAAATTACGCCGCTATTTTTTTTGTTTATCTCTTGTATTTGTCGTTGTCCCTTCCATGGTGCATGATTTTTAGTGTGGAAGGATGGGATATCATCATTTAAATAAAACCAAAGGAGAAAATCTAAAACATAGCCCGATAATTCGTTGCTTTCGAGATTATTTCAGTTAAAAGTTACAACTTTCACGACAGCTTACCTAGTGAGAAAGTTATATACCTATCTATTTACAAAAATAAAGTTTATACATGTGTAAAACTGCGTGTGCAACGTAAAAGTATAACCCGAAGAGTTATATGACCATAACAAGCATAGGATGAAGTACATTTGGCATAGCAGAGGGTGGTTTCATAGTAAAACTCTTTTCTCAACTTGCACCATTCTAGGTATTATTGATGTAAGACATTTTAATTTAAATACTTTATACATAAATAATTTCACAATAAATTGAGTCAGTTTATACTTGGCTAGCCTAGCTAATGGCAAAGAGCTCTCATACTGAAATTTATGATAATACTTAGTTGCGTATAATCAAAAAAATTGCATGGTTATTTATTTTATATTTGCACCAGTAATCTACATATATATTACAGCGCACGATATGACCGTCGGTTTTATCCTTTGCATAGCAGGCATAAGTTCCAAACGCATCATATAAGCTTGTGGTATTAGGATTTTTATACAAGAAGGGTTGGAATGACATGATACAGATCGAGGGGTTGCAAGAAAATAATCCGGATACATATGTATATATTATATTACTTTTATTGTGGAGACTGGGTAATTTAGGATTATAAATCTCCGATATTATATATTTGCATTCCGCGTCCGATTTATCCATCTACAACTGTAAGATAATATTGATGAGGAGTAATATAATGCAAATACAATGCAGCTAAAAGATTACCACCTGAGATATTTCCCGTCGATCTCTGTTTACGTGTACTGCTCGTGTGCCGCGAGAAACTTCGAGAAGGGTCCACATAACGCCAGGACTTCGAGCGTAAAGTCTAGAAGTAACTACAAGCCTACAACACATGACTAAATAAAAGTTTCTGAGCAACTAGCGGTAATTCCAGCATAGAGATAAAACATTACCATTGTTGACTTTCAACGTTTCAACCTCAGGGGCACGAAAACATGGAAGAATAAATAAGGTTGGCGTCGACAACAAATTACAATTAGGGAGCATATTTTCGTTGTCAAATTTTAATAACCCTGTAGTTAATTTGACTAGACAGGAATGAACGCTTGAAATTAAGAAAAGGATATCGGGGTTTTAGCTAAATTGACTCGAGAATAATGATAACACAACTATTTACCTTTAGAATATTTCATCAATTACAGATTGTTAGGTATTGACTGTTTATGTCCAACCATATGTAGTTTACATTTACATCACTAAATAACATAATATCGATTGATACAGAGACAACCAAGGGCGAGGGAACAAATTCTACCTTTTGGAAACTATATAGTTATACGTAGCAGAAGCTTCTGGAGAAACATATTTGTGTCTAATTTTAAATGTTATCCATGCGTATAATTTATTGGTTCTTTCATGTTAAAGTATGTGTTGGTGCAGGCAAGTTTACATAGATAATGTATTCTTTTTGTGTTTATTATTCTTTATATGATACCAACCTAGGTATGCAGTAAAAAGGAATATGTGATTGTGATAGACTGCTGATCACAGCCCCATCCCAAATTACAGACGACGATGACGTACTATATTAATGGAGAGCAAATATAGTTTTGGTTTTTTAGACAGGAGGCAACCTATTTTTACGTACATACAAATCATTCGACTCCCATGTTAGAAGCGCAAATGACTCCACCATACATGACGACATATGACAGATCTGTATATGTACTTTACACCCATATAGTCACCTCGAACTCCCGACTGGCCAGAATTAATAGTCAAAATAGATAGTAAATCATAATAAATTGAACAAATTTGCTCGTTAATTTTTCCAATAGATTCACAAATGAAATATGTATATACCTGAATGTGTGATGAAAATCATTCGTCGCATTCTACTCAGGCCTTTCAGTGTGAAGGTTATTCTATTTCAAAGTATTATTCCCATACGTATTCCTAGTTTCCATAATCTCCTCTGCATAGATGACAATCAATAAAGCTGCGTGTGAGGAGACAGGGAAATGTTGTCAAACTATCTTGTCTCGGCGAAGTCGCCGAATGAGTAACTCCGTAAGTATGGTTATAACAAAGGAATACGACATGCTGCAACATAGCATTGCATTCCTGTTTTTTCGTTGCTGAGAAGCCAAAATCTTGTTTATTGCAACGCTCGGAGGTAAATACTCAGAAAGTAAACAACAGTTGGAGCACACAAAAATTAGCCTAGAAGACTATAGAACAGCGCCATAAGTTTACAGAATTGGCCCACCCTCCAGGTTTGGGTAAATATCCGATAAGACATTTTGACAATTTAATTTTACTATAAGAGTGTGTGATGGGGGGTATAGTTGTTCCTAGTGAAAAAAGCTTTTTTGAGTATTCCAATTGTAATAATTTCGTTAAACTTTAAATTACCTTCCAAAATTCTAACCAAGTCAGTTGTGAGGTACCGTGACATAAATGACTTTTGACAGATGGATGTTTGAGTACATGGACGCTAAAAGTCTAGAGTTTCTATTTCATCATTTTGGTTTGGGTCAATTGCAATCTATCTATATATATATAAATTCTGAAGATGTAATATTTTAATAATATTGGAATAATCTGGTGTTTTTACATTCAATACCATTCATACCAGCATTTCGAGTATATTATACGGCTATATTATATGCAAGTTAATATATGGACTTAACGTTATTATGGACTAATGTATATATTTTATATGTTACTTAGCTTATGCTATGACTTCTTGTCCAGTCCGTAGGAAATACTTAGGGGGAGTATGGAATAAAAGATGGTAGCGTGTCAATAGGGCTATTCTATGATTAATTCATTCACTGCACTTGAAATGATCATCTGAGAGGCCTCTTGTCTTTAAGCTCTTATTTGACTACTACTACCAAGTACTTAGGTATCTATCCATGAAGAGAGTGATTAAAGTAAAGATATATTAGAGCTTGTATACATCACACATACATAAGAAGTAGCCTGTAATTAAAATTCAGATAGGATGTACGTACATTTAGATCGTTTATGTTACTGGGATTAAATATTGTGTTTGATGTAACAATGAATTTACTCAGAAAATGTTCCACTAAATAACACCGGTATATGTGCAACTTATAATATAGGTAGTACAATAGGAATGCCTTCAATATGATTAAGTACATCATACACTCGTAGCCAGTTTCTCTTAAGAAGCAGTTTGTTCAATGATACACAAACGAATTCAGAAATGCCAATCGCTGAAATCATACTAGGTTCTTAAATGTTAATGTTAATACCCATGATGTGAGCCTGTAAAAATGTTTTGATCGTGAGAAGCTTCGAGTGTTTGTACTTGACTGGATCTATATTGAAATCCTAGCTCCAAAGTTTGTACTTGACTAGACTTCTATCTGTACTTTGAAATCCTAGCCCTATACGTGTCTTATGTTTCCAATATCAGGATTTTATCCTTCAACGCACTTATTTACACAAAATTCGTGTAGGTATAGTTATTAATTTATATTGTTTGCCTTGCTCTGATCGACCATGCTGTTACAGTATTATTGCACGCAATTTATCTGTACTCGTGCAAGTCAAGTCTATCAACTATGAATATTTAAACAAATATATCTTGCACTTGTTTGTATCGGATCACTGATTTGTTCATTTTTTGGATTGGATTACTAATGGAAAAGACAGGTACTAAAGGGCGTCAGTAGCGTATATTTTCAATATTCAACATACACCTACATGTATTGACGATTGGAATAAACCGCAGGACATATCTTATGACTCTCTCTCTCTGTGTCTGTGTCTAACATTTTACAATGAAAATAATTCTCCAACTATTCTTTGACTCCCAAGAATTAAAAAAGGTTTTTATCTAAATAGAGAATCTTGTGTATGAAAATTATTTGTAAGGGGATATACCAGTGTGATAAATTGGTTTGAAAAATATTTTTCGACTGAAAAAATTTCCGAAACTATTCATTACAATACACACAGCTGGTCGAAAGTTGTTGGGTGAGCTCTTAAGGGAAATGCTAATGAGAGTGAGTAGCAGACTTGAAGTGGAATATGTATGAGAACAGATTTGACAAAAATTAAGAACATCGTGCAAGACTCGTGGAGTAAAAAGTAATTTAATAATCATTCGCAAGTCAAAAGGACGACCTTGCCTTGCATACGTATATGTACAATGCTCGTGTGTATGCTTCGTTTTCAAAGGAGCTTGTTGACACAGTGCTAGCTATAGTCCGCAAAAACAAGTGCTGGTGTTATATCGTTGGATTTATATTAGGCACTTCAAACTACACTTTTTTATCTGTGTGTGACTCCATCTATATATACTAGGTGGGTTTGGACTTCTCGTGTATATTTCTATATAAATATTATTCATGTATCAAGACAGGTAACTGCAAGACAGCATGACGAAGTAGATAATACTGCAGTCGAAAATAATTACAAGTGTTGAAAAAAGAATAAAGAAAATGCTTGAATAAGATTTAAAATTAGTAGCGACAACTTTTTTAACTTTTGGTCGTAAGTGAAATGTTGCTCATGTTTTTACAATGTTTCATTTATTTTTTACCTCGCACCCTGTTCGTTCCCGTTGAACTCTGTACAGCATGCACGTGGAGCATACAATCGAAGGTGTATTTATCGACTATTAAAAATTTACAAAATTAATCAAGAATTCCCGATATAAATGAACCTGCAAAAATAGTAAACCTTTCAGCATAGCTCTATTAACGCATGACCACAACAACAAAGAAATATGTCTTCTCGATGGTAACTAATGGTAGCGATTTATTCCAATAGTCTTGTTTTTCAAGTTTCTTTTAAATTACTGTGCGACTCTATTGACTGCATGCAACAACACTGAATGTTTGGCTACATCCAGCAGCTTTTTGTATGTTCGTGAATAAAATTATTTGCACACATATGGAACAAACGACTTTATTCCGCCGCCGTCTCACCTCTTTAACTCTCTTATATGTATCTACGCAGTTCCTCATCCTGGAAAAACTACAATAATAATAATTGTTGGAGCGACTGGGGTAATTGACTACTGTTTGATGAAGCAATTCATAATATTTGACGTTTGAATTTAGCGTTGATTCTTGGAGAACTTAATTACAACTCTTCCTAACGTAATAATTGAGCATGAAGTCATGTAGAATGGAAATAAAATGACAGAGCGATATGTAATACACAATTAGGTACACGTCATGTGTTGATTTAAATGATCCTGCACTTCTCCAATAGAAATACTCAAAGTAATAATTACATTCTATTGAAAAATGGTTTATGTCGTTCCGAAAAAATGACAGCATCTGTAATAACAGATACAATCTCTTTATCTATATTGCTCCCTGGAAAAAAGAATGGCGTGGGTCTCTTTTATCTAATAAATAGAGATTTGATATTTCAACAAATTTAATTCTAACAAGCTTTCAACCTTGTACGTATGAATAAAAATAATAGTTTTTATTTTTTGCGAACGTGTACTTTGGAGACAAAATAAATGATGATGATTTTAAAGTTGGAAATGTAAAACTTGTAGTACGAGGGGGCTTATACTGAAAATTATTCTTGAGGAAAGTTTAGAAAAAACACACTTGAGGGAAGTGGAAAAAATGAAGCTTTAGATAATATGGATTTACTCACAAGGCTGAAGTTTATTGCTAAGCAAAAAAGCAAATTCGGAACTTTGATTCTCTGGGTTTCAAATTTTTCAGGACAAATTAGCTCAACTTCAATGGTTTTCCCTGTAGGATGTTAAAAAATTCCCTCGTCATATTCGCTCACGACATGAGACTCAAAGTTCTGAGTGTACATACGTTCAGGATTTTTTACTTCAACTGTTTATGTTTGTGCAATTGAAAAGTATTGTGCCTTAGAGATTCATTATTTTCCTTCAGCTAATGTACGTTTTTTTGGAACTTAATTGTCTGTTTCGTATTTTTGTTCTGTTCAAGGTCCGCTTTGCAACTCATTTGCACTGTTGGATATTCTAGCACGGGTTTTTAGTTTCAATCACGCCGGATTAAAGCTTTTGTATAAAGCTTCTAGTCGTATAATCGTCTGTCTAGCTTATTGTTAGAAAATATTTTCTATGAAATTCGAAGGAATTGTCAATTATTTCACATTGGAGTATTAGTATTACAATACATGATCATTAACCATTTTTGTCCTCGCAAAACTTCTCTTCCCAATTGTGACAAAATCTGCACTTTAATTATTTCTGTGAAGAACCTGAAGCAAGTTTCGTGGCTTCGGTATTCCATCATCCATAAAGATTCAAGTAACCCCGGCAGTTTCATGTCGTTAAGTTATCCTGATAAGTTGTGAAGCGTCTAATTCTTATTTAAAACAGCTGCTCGTTACACTTGGGTCAATCGGATATTTGATCAACAACTGGGAACTTCTTTGCAACCCAAGATCCGAGTTCTAATAGCTGGGATCAAACTTGTTTACAAAGAAGAGTGACTACACACCTTTTGACAATTAAGGACAACCGTACACGCGTAGTTTTGTTATATGCTCGTTATTTGACTTTTGTTGCTGCTATGTTCGCAACAGTCAACGAAAAGCTGTTGTAATTTTTCTTACTACAAGACATCTAATTTCCAATCGACCAAATAAATCCGTATTTGTATCTGTGTTGCCAAAAAACCCTCCATGCAGTTCCAGCAATGGCATATCTACTAATGGAAAGAGCAATAGGTCATTACGCAGGTAATTCATGAAATATTTTTCGTTGCTTAGTAAAACTACGAAATACAGCCTGTCAGATGCAGCAGTGAAGGAATACCATTTCCAAAACGAATTCATTATATTGAGAGAGATTGCAATGTTAGCACTTCTGACATTAACATAATAATATTCATTTCTATCCGTACAAGTCGTACCCTGTTTGCATTGAAGTAAGACTTTTACAACTGACATGCAGGTATTTGGGTACGCTTTAATATTTTAAAATATGTATATATAGAAATTTAATCTAGATCCGGCTACATAGCATGCGTACTTTTGCCTGTACTCAGAGGTAGTCTCCGGGTTGCAGCTAAAACCTCCCGGTTAAAGCTAAAACTTGTACTTCTTCATTACAAAAACGTCTACTATCATTCATGTTGTTCTACGCATTCGGCTAAGATGCACAAACAGATCGTTAGGACAACTCGTGGATAAAAAAGAGCGATTTCCTAAGATTGTCTAGTGCTATGAAACTGATACCATTGCTAAACATATTACCCCTGATGGTCATACTTCCTCCAGTGAACTGATATACTACAGTATTAGTAAACTGTATCAGTAACTCATAGAGGACAGAATTGTCCTGAGTATCACCTTACTAGATATAATATTCACAGTATATGTATAATCCCTCATTATAATTGTGGAAAAATAACTAGCAATCCAACTATTAAGAATTGATTTTTTTCATTTCATGCCACATATTGCGTCATACACGTCTCGGTTTCTCCAAACTATTTTCCCCGCTGTACTTTTAGGATAACTTGGCATATTTGTGTTATATATGTGTTCTTAAACACTGCGGAGTGTGGTATCCATTGTTTTCAAGGTGAAGCATCACAAATTCATTCCCTAATGGCTTTACAGATATTAGGTCAAACCTGGCTCGTGTGTGATTCTACAATGAAGGTATAGGGTGGTTCTAAAGGTCTGCTTAGGAGTCTACAGTCCAAACTCTTCGTACAATAATACTTATATTAGCATATTATGGTTTTTTTAAACCTTGTTAATAATCTAGCAAAAAAGATTCAAAATCCATATACAATAGAAATATTGGCTTTACTTCATCCGTCCTTATCAATGATTGCTACCTGGAGAAGTCTGAAGGATTTTCTGTTAAACAATAAAACAACGACATTATCAGAATTCTTTAATTAATATTCAAAACTTAATTTGACCATATTATTGTAAGACCTGTATTACATTAAGCGTTCAGATAAGTGTGCAGCGTTTTTGTGTGATTAGTGTTTTTGGCTAAGGATCCCCAGCCAGCTTTGAACCACCCTGTATATTTTCACATGTGTTAGTACATTTATATCTAATATGTTGTGTATGTCAAATCATGGGTACTCCTGACTTTGGACTGTAGTAATCACAAACCTCCACTGGTTGCTTTTCTTGATACAATTAAAAACGCAGTATTACTTTGTATACATATATGTCATGTATTCAAAATAGTATGTATTATCATTATGTTAAGCTACCACTGTATGTAAAACCTGTGTCATTCTAAGACTCACAACAACATCTTGTTATCGTAAATGTGACCCTACAACGTACATAACTTTCTGAATTTAAATCTTACAGAGAGCAAATTATTGTCAGTATCGTCTGGGGAAAAATTTGAAACCACAGTGATAATTATAATGACACAATATATTTTAGATTTCTCAACTTCTGTAATTTGGGTATAGGAACCTAATGACTTATTTGTCTTTATCGTGGGTTTCATGGAAACAAAAATACTTATCATTGTTTGTTATACTCCTCTGAGCAAGTGATAAGTATACAGGAATGGGTAATTACTAATTATTACAGTAATAATGCCTGAAAAGAAGATTCTAAATAATAGACAAATACGATAAAACAGTTCGTTTTTCTGGATATGCACGCGATCATTGTCTCTAGTGCCTATCTGACTTCAACAAGATGGTTCTAGAACAGAATGATAGACACTTGCGGAAATACAAATATAGGTGTTGGTCTAATGTTCAAGTTTAGAGTACTTGGAAATTTTCTGCATAAAACAGGCGGCTTGTTTCTCGCGGCAGTTGTGTGAATGTGAAAGACAAGAGATTTTATTGATTTCGGAGGAGTTGGGGAAAGTTGGGATGTGGAAAAACTTCTCGTTGTGCGTACTCGTAAAATAAAAGGTAAGAGTTACTTGCCTCTTCTGACACTGTAAAAGCATACGTTTACAACTTTTCAACAGTTGACTCTACAGGTTTTAATGACTTGGAATTAGAGAAAGCCCTTCTTTTTATTATTATAGTACGTGCATACATGACATTTAATTTCCCACAGACAAAGTTTGCCCTCTCGGGATATCCCACTACATACTTATTATATAGTTTCTGCCTTGGATGTACTTCTCGGCTAAACGAAAGAAGTCCTGGCAACGTTACCAACTATAGTTTTGTTTTATGGCTTCCTCTTCAACCTCAGTTGAAGTTCAACAGGAGTAGTGGAGATATACATATTGTGAAGTGTGTTTATGTGTCTCAAGTCTCACCATCATCGTTGAAGGGGCATTTATCCACCCTCCTACGATTTAGCAACTATCATGCTGTGAACCTGTTGTATTTCATTGTATACTGCTTGCATCAGTTTCTAAAAAAGTATTCAAATTTAGGAAGATCCGCACTTAAAGAAAGTTTTGTGCAATTTTTGGAGTAGTTAAAAGGCATACCCCCACAGATTGAAAGAACTTGTGAGGCCTTTAAACTATGAGAACAAACTCAAGGGTTTTGAAGCAGAATTCACAATAATGAAGAAGAAAATCTCTTTGATGTATGGATTATTGAAAGCAACCTATCACGTTTCCTCAGCAACTCCTCGACAAAATTCACTTTACAATAATGTAGAAAACTGATGTTGACGAGGTGAATTGCGTTTATATGTGTATTCAAGTATAAATCTATTGAAAACAACTTTGGTTAGAGTCATGTTTTTTGCCCAATATTAAATCAAGCTACCCATTTTTTCTGCCTACCAACTCCACTCCTTCTGCTGCTGTTTGGTGTGTGTGTGTGTGTAAGTGTGTGTGGAGAAGAAACCTTGAGAAAATTCTCCAGCTGAATATTATTTCCCTGTAGGGCTATAACATTACCCATACATTGTCAACGAGCACATGGAAGTCCGCGTGCCGAAGCTCATATACTACTATATACGTGTACTATATACGATGTACAGAAATACTGAAAACCGGCTTTAAGTATTCGTAGCTCTATAGCGAATAAGGTCTGCTGTTGGTTTGTTGACGAGTATATTAAAAACCAAGACCCTCTGAGCTATAAATGAACTATTCAACATTCATGTACGTGTGTAATATTATACTTCTATTAGAACCATACTATACACTACTTTATGCATTATAACATACCTGAATTCACCAGAAAACATATCACAACCTCATACTACCTACTCTTTGTAGGTTTAATTATGTATCGTTTGTATGAATTATTTTACCGGAGCGCTAACAAGATTCCAAGTTTATTGCATGACGTACGCAACTCTTTTCTTTATACTATCAATACCGTGTAATATTATTCAATATATACAAAGATCGGGGATAATTTGCAATGCAATTTAAGTGACCAATATTGTACCTGATCAAAGTGCGAGGAAATCACGAGCGGAGAAACTAGCGCGTAGGAATTAATGACGGAAACTCATAAGTCATAATTTATGAAGTACGGCCCGGCCCTTCAAACAAATCTTTTTGTAAAATAATTTAATCATCGTCGATTCAACATGCAGTAAGCAGCATCATCATCAGTATAGTAATCATAGGAAATTCTATACAGTTTGCATTTCCAATACACTCCTACGCTCTCAGGTTGCTTTGAAAATGGCAATTAACTTGCCCCAACTGAAAGTATGAGGCATACGTTTGGTTGAACTTGATTAGAAGGGAAGTCGCTAAAGATATGCCGCAGAATGACATTAGTACAGGAAGGGGCAATTCTTTCACCAAAACGCTTTCCCGATCGATAACTCTTCGTTTATGACATGTTGCAGCAAAAGAAAAAGACGATGTTTCTCAATGTATGAGTGTAGTACATTCGCAGTACTTTCACTCCGTGTCAAGCAAACTATCGTCGGTACTTATGTATACTTGTTTGAGTAGGGGAACATCCTTGCGCCTGCAATTTCTTCTCGACATCTCGTCTATCCCAACTGTGAGCTCTTCTGTAAAAATTAAGCATTATCATTGAGGCTGACAGATATATTAATCTGTTTATGCAATCCAGTGTGAAAAACGAGTTCACTTATAATTTGTATGCAATGATAGAAAGCATTTTGTTTTCCTGTGTTTTTCATCTGCTCCTGCTGGTAAAAGTACTATAGTTCATGCAGGTTCTGGCAAAATTCGTCCTTTCTTTTTCCAGCAGTAACACTAAGAGTTTTATTATGTGTAAGGTAGAAGACGTGAAGTTACTAACGAGAAGTAACGAACATCACTTTCGACCAAATTTACTACATTTAGTCGGAGAAGCTGAAGTTATGATCACTATTTTTTGCAGATTCAAAGGGAGTCGGCGGCAGCGACGGTGCTATGGGAGATACGCCAGGACTGCTGGTACAACCTCCTCAACCTGGACAACATGATAATGAGAAAAACGGTGAAGAAAAGACTAAGGAAATGATTGACCCTTGGGATAATTTTGATGCACACTCAGCGTTCTTAGGTCCTACCCTGTGGGACAAACGGTTGCCATACGATGGTCAAGATTTCAAGGTGAGAAACAGAAAACGCTCTGAGCTTAATATCTGTAAAGTAAATGATTTCACAAACTGTGTTCAATATTACATATGTTTAAATACGTATACGATGTTATTGTTTGTAAGTGTGTACTGTGTATTTGAAATGTATTACACAATATTTACACTTCGATTTTGACAGTTGGAATATATGGAACTGGAGGACTTCCTCAGTGAAAACGGCATTCCAGTGGAACAAGCACCAACTGAGAATGGGTTTTTAGGAAACAACGGAATAGTACAACAGTCACGGGACTTAGCTAATCAGGTTGGTGATGGATGCTCGTCTGCATCACCATTTTCCGTGGGAAGCCAGTTCATGGCTGGTCCATCACGGGGAAATAATCAGACTGGGAGAATCCCGCCAATGAGATCCTTGTCGTCCACTCATTCTCAATCCTCCAGATCACCTTCGCCATGTGGAAGCCAATCTAATGAAAGTCATGATAAAGGTTCTAGCGTCTCTACAGGGTCGAATCACTCAGATGGTGACGGTACGTATAATTTCGTAATTAGATTAAAATACTTTGATTTGTCGTACTCACTGTAAAGTTTATCTTTAACCTCAATATTAGCTCTGTCATTGTTTTTATAATCGATTTATGCTAACTTTCTCCAACCTTTGACTTTGCGTTTGTAACTTAAGCAATCCTCTTTTTCTACTCTGTAAAGTCTCTCATATTCCCACTCATTAACTTTCAAGCTCTAAACCAGCAATACTTTAAATAGTGATGTTACGTATAATCAAAACTTGTGCATATAAAGGTCATGGCAATGTAAAATTACACGTCGATATTCCCTTCTCCCTAGCGGAGATGGTTCTTGGCACTATCCCAGGTGGTCACGATTTTGATCCAAGAACTCGAGCTTTTAGTGAAGAAGAACTCAAACCCCAGCCGATGGTCAAGAAGTCGAAAAAACAAGTGAGTGCTATTTAAAGAAAATTTAATCATTTAAACAAGTCAAGAGCGATTTCGTTCTATTCTTTTGTATTAAATCAACGTGCTAGTGCTAAGGCTTACTGGGTACGATCCCTCTACTTTGCAAATCTAATAATTATTATTCATCCAATTGCAAATATGAGCTAATGTACTTAGTACAAGCAGTTTTAGTTTATTTACTCACGTGAAAAAATGTAGCAGGATTATATATGTTATTTAAAAATTAGTGTGCTCATGAAGTGATAATTTATTGCGAAACTTCATAAAACTACAGACAGCAACCGCAGAGATTAATTTTGGAAAAAGAGCACAATTTGTTCAGTTCAATTCAACCATTAAAGAATGTGAATTACAATGGAAAATTGTAAATCGAGTTGTTGTATCAACTCAACGTAAATACCAAAAAACTATTAACCGGCTCCGAATTTGAAAAAAGTACCATGACCTTCAGCTAAATAGAAAAAATACCACCAGCAACCCAAAACTTTATTTATTTTAAGTTTTAATTTTATGGTAAAGTCCTTATTTGTGGTGCTTTTGAATTCAAAAGAACGAAGTTTTTTTGTTCTCCATTTGTCCTGTTGTGTGAAAACCCCACTTGGAAAACAATAAGCTAGGTATTTCCCTAGGCCCACTGATGTTAGTAGAATGCTCAATTTTGTCAAACATCAAAAGAAAAGCATGTGCCATGTGCTGAGACTTTCCTAGAAACTTGGGAGCTGCTTTAAAATAGCTAGGTCTCCCATGTACAAAACCTTCATTTCTTTGTAAACATTTGAAGCTTCTTGGTCTGATTTAAATTTCATATTTGATCCTGTACATATAAACAAAATAGAAAAACCCTTCGGTAATCACGTTGCTCGTTCTACGTCACTGTATGTCATTGTATATGTTAACATTTTCACTTGTGGGAATTATTGCGAATTGAAAAGCAATGTTAATACAAATTCAAAAAAGAATGAGAGTCACGTTGGTTAGTTAACGGACAAACATTAGGTAATTGGCATATTCCCCGTATTTTACGTTGCTAGGCCCAACCGTTGTAATAAATACAAAACAATGTTCGATTGGATCTTTAAACTTGCCGATGATGCTAAAAGAATGTAGAGAACTGAATTAATAGGCAAAAATTATTTGTTAGCAGAATCATTACATTGAAGTCCAACATTTTTTGCCACAGTTTGTTCCAGATGAACAAAAGGATGCAAAGTATTGGTCAAGGAGAAGGAAGAACAATTTGGCAGCCAAAAGGTCCCGAGATGCTCGACGCGTCAAAGAAAATCAAATTGCTATGAGGGCTGGATTCTTGGAAAAGGAGAACTCAATCATGAAGCAAGAGGTCGAGCGCGTTCAGAAGGAAAATTTGTTACTAAAAGAGCAGTTGAGCCGTTGTCATCGCGAACATTAATGAAGAAGACAGCAGTGGGCAGCTATACTTTTAGACGTTTAGTACGATGAGGAATATTAAATGTACGAACTTCATTAGGTACTTTCGGTTATATTATCCACAGATAGACTATCTATTATACCCAAATATACGCCAAACTTTTTTATATATTGAAACTCTCAACATTTTGTTTGAAACTTTATTTTCAACATTTATCTTCCACATTTATGAGCACCAGCCACTTAAACCACATGCGGATTTCTCCTATACATGTACCATGCGTACTAAGTACAATACATATGTCTGAATTGTAGCTCAGCCAAATATTCAATTGAGCTTGTTTCAAAGAATTGGTGCGAGTTTATCCCTTTTCCCAGGAAAAAATGTATTCTTAAGAAAATTTTGAAACAAGAAACTATACATTACTTTCTAGTTACTTACTGTACAAGTTAGTTACTAGTTACAATGTACTTTGGGTTCCATTACTGTCCCTGTTCTTTAGCCATTGGCTAACATTTGTATACTTGAATACAACTATACACATGCGCAGGGTTTCGGACTCAACCTAGTTAAATACAAACTATGTATACACGCACGACGAAACTTCATCGAATTGTAAGTTTCTTCTTGTTCTTCGAGTCAAACTGGTTGCAGTTTGCAAAAGCTGGATTTGCGATTGAGACGGCAGAATGACCGGAGAAGTATGAAATCTGGTATACCTTACAGATATTTGCTATTGTAAAAATGCATTGTAAAACACCGTGATTGGTTTCAAAAGCATTCGTAAGAAAATGACCGTTTGATGGTGCTCAAATATTGAACGTTCGCTATTGCAGCGTTTTAGAAAAAAATCCTCCCACCACTTATCCGCTTTTGCAATGATACCAATGATCATTGTTATGATGGTGCTTGTCCATGATATTTGTAACTCTTGCGGATTGAGTTACTACAATTTTCCCTCCCCAGAAATGAAGTAAATACATTTAGACTGTAGTTAATATAGTTAATGCATATTTTTTGCTTTAAGCACTCATAATGCATTCGTATGTTTTGATTTGCTGGAAATCCTACTTTGTCGAAAGTAAGCAGCAACTGAATCTACAACCTAAGCATATGAGTATTATTGTAAGCTTGCTATAGTTGTCAATGTAACCCTTATCTTGGTGGTATCGTTGTAAATTAGATATTTAGTCGTAAAATCTATAAGATTTGGAATTGTAAATTAATATTAGTAGATAAATTTAGCTGAGGTATTTATGTGTACATATGGAATCAGCGCCCAAATCCATATAATCCTTCGTTATGCGTATATTAGAGTATATTAAACATTTAAAAGTAAATTACAAAAAATTATTAAAAAATTAAATGTAAAAAACGACTAAGGATGTAGTTAACGAAGATTTCGTAGGTCACACTGGTGGCAGGTCCGGCCCAGTTAATGCTTCGGAGGGACCTATACACTCCGTACCTGTGTTATCAAGGGACAAAAAATAATATACAACCCCATTAGAAGCACACAATAAATAATCATTGATAGTGATTTCCCATTAGTTTTTCAAACAGAGATTCTCAATCAAGTAATGTCCACTCCTGTGATAACCATAAATATTGGCAAGATTAAGTGCTAAATTTGTGTTAAATTTTTTGACAAAAATCTCAAATCATGTTTTAAATGCTCGACGACAGTGCTATTGCACTGTTTAATTATCAGGAGACCACGTAAGAGGACCCGCCTGAACCACATATTCACCTTTTTTCGTTATTCTAGTTTATTCGTGATATATAGTAGTTATGTAATTCAGCGTAGAGTCCATTTGTGTTATGTCCGTTTGCATATGTACAGTTTTATTTGTCGTCCGAAGAATTGAGTCCTTGAATCTGTTGGTGCTACTATTACAATCAGAATGGGAGAAAAGAAATGTTATGGACTTGTATATAATATTTTCCAGGTGTATACATAGTCATAATTGTGTGTCAATTAAGGCTAAGAAAACGATAACGACGCATGTAGATTTACAGGAAGTAGTTGTTATTTCGTTAGAAAAACAGAGGTCGTGACCCAAGCTAGAATATTTTATGTCTGAATAAAATTAAACGGTATCTGGGGTCACTACGAGGGAGATTGCCAAGGTCCACTGTTTAGGGGTCTCGAACCAGGGCTTCTTACTTATGCTCTTCGTTCAGAGCCTTCCACGCGCTTGGGGAATGCTCAAGAGGAACTCCTTTATCCATAAGCTAGTAGCAATTGCCATTACTACTTGAGCTGAGGAGTCTGACCTTTGTCATGTTCTGACTTTCAAGGGATAGCAAACGTGCTAGACCGTTTTCCAGTGCTAGGCCCTTATTTTCTGGATGAACAGCTCGAAGCCCAAATTGTGTTGAAAGAGTATCTAATTTCACAGAAATATTGCACCTTGCAATCGATTACACAAGTTTGTCAACGAGTTTACAAGAAATTATGTTACATGAGGGGAAAAATTATTTCACAAAATTGCGTGTAAAGTATTAAGTCATTTGAAAATAACACTTACATATGTACACAACAAAACAATGGAATAAAGCGTCTGAGCATATACAGGGTACTTAGTGTAGTAGTCTAATGCGTATAATTATATTTTAAATATGACGATGTAAGTAATGTCCCAAATCTATAAAGTAATGTAGCCATAATGGTATACTAATATTAGAATTAGGAATTTAGTGTGTAGCACTTAGGATCGATGAGCAAATGAATCAAATTATTGACCTTCTATACGTTTCTTCTTTTGTCGTATACTTATAACCTTACCGTAGTACGTTATGATTTTGTTGTCCGGCGAATTCGTAATATTCGCATAATTATTATGTATATGTTATGTCACTATTATTATTATACCAAATACATACCTAAGAATACAATGATGTCCAAATCTGTACCTTGTAGTTCTCACAATGTATCCCATACATTGCGGATTCGTTTCTATATAAAAAACCATGCGGGATCAAACCAGAGAAAGTCTATTTCATGAGCTGTAACAAGGGGTTATTGTATGCAACGGTAATACATATTGTCTTCAGATTAGTTACGAAACATTTAAAAGTTTAACCTCAATATTAGTTTAACATACACTTAAAGATCGTTCAAGGTGATTGTTCACCTCTGTTGTCTAGTTTTATTTAAAATATCTTGCTTAGATGCTTTACTAGCCTTTTTGTTCACGCTTGGTTTACTTTTGAACTCACTGTTCCACCATCTATGCTACACTAATGTGGTCCAACAATAGTTGGTTAATATAGTTGTTGAAGTGAACGTGTACAATTTTAATAGCAATTAGGTTGAGGTTTCGTTATTGTGCATAAAATTTTATTTTATTTATAGACAAAAAAGTTTTTATTCAACTTTCTGGCGTTAAAATTGCGAATGGAGCATTTTCGTTTAAACAAACTTGCTATTTTTTAATAATAATGATTTTAAGCTTAAAAAGTCCTTATTAATATTAAATACTTATATTATAATTGTTCTTTCTACACTCAGCATCAACATGATGAACGATTGTTACCTGCAACATTATTAAAAATAAAGTTGTGCACAGTAGAGAACCTCAACCTAATTTTCATTGGAGTTGTTAAATTGAGGATCACATAAGCATATAATTTTGTTAATTTTTTAAATGGGCCAGTTTGTAGCTGACTTTTCAGGTAGAATTTTAAATTCCAGTTGATTTATTCATAAATGCTGCCAGTATTTAAAGTAGAACGAATCTATTGTATACTTATAATATATTAATCTAAATAAACAATCTTATATTAAATCAAACACAAGCAGCAAAAATGCGCTAACCAATCCAATGCAGCGTCTTCGCTTCTTGAAATAAAAACTTTTCTTTAATTTGCAGATCATAATACATATTTGCTCATCCTACCCGTGGTTTTTATTTCTACCTTCCCTTCATTTTTAGCTATTCACATCACATCAATGTTGGCATAATGTACTAATCAAGTAATGTGTAAACATACCATACACCTGTGAGGATGTTTCAAGGGTAAACATTTAACATGGCGTGAATATTCCTTGTAGTCTAGTGTATTAGTATACAGTAAATGTATAGGCATTACTGCTAGTTTAAATTCGAAAATTAAATAAAATTCTGCCGCATTTGTACATTTGGTTTAATTCCTTCAGTTTTGCCCTACCGACATTACTTCTATGTATTTGGAAAGATTGATGGTCAACCCTCTTCATTCCGTTCCCACATTAAGTAAAAAATTCGTACTGATATGCACGGTCCTCGAAACCACTTATTCCAGATTGATAATCATAAATCATAATAGTTATTGAAATGTTATATTTTTATAGAATTTAACGTAACCTAGCACAACTTCAAGAGCAAAAGCTGTAGCCATTTAATATCATCTTCACGTTCGATCCTATGTTCTGGTATTCCTTTTTTTAATAAGACCTTAAAATAAGGTAAGCTTTATATTGAGATATGTTAGAACCTATACAGATGATGTAGCTTTGTTTTCGCTAAATTAATTCGTTATCTTGCCCTGAAGATGTACACAGTTAGTGCACGAAAGCTTGGCTAATAAACTTCGAATCAAAACTAAAAACCACGTATTCCATTTAATCCGCATAAAATGCTTGATATCGCTAAATTAACTTTAATAATCATGAAACATTCAAACGAATTCATCTATTTTCCACACTGACATTTCCATCTTCATAGAATAGAAGGTATAGCTTTGTATTTACGTCTCAGTGCTTCTCAGAAGTTCACAATTGAATTCAGACTTAAATTCAAATATTTCGTAAGTATTTATGTACGTATATGATATTAGTTTTTATATGATTATTATTATTTATTATTAACATTATTATAATAATAATATATTTATATGTAAACTAAGTTTCTTATTTCTTAAAGCAAAATGAAACACGGATTAGTTAAAAACTATTGTATTTTATGCTATGTAAACTCATTTTAAAATCAAACCATCCCCTTGGGCGGTATGAACTTGCTTGGTTGAGTTTTGCCACCCGATTCGGAAAAATTCAAAAAACGTTTTTCACAGGGATTTCATTAAAATCAGTAATCTATCGCAGTAATTTATGTTACTGACACCGTTTAAACTGTATAGATAATAAACTCTTTACTTACGTACATATATATCAATATTAGTGTTGTGCACTTGTTCTGGAATTTTATTCGTAACAATTTAAAGTGATAATTTTGATGAAACTGAAGCACTGAAGCTAACAACACAACATAAGACTTATATTATGAATGGAGACGTACTCAATAGTTTAGCTTTAGCATGCTAGCTTAATGGTTTTGATAATTTCAATTTCATGGTGTTTGCAGAACTTGATATGAATAATTGCAAAAGCTGTTATATAGAAAGGTGTAATATCTACGTTAATAACCTAACATCCTTGGATTTTACTGCAGTCAATGAAATGAGAGTAACTTTGGTGCTAATAAAATAGGAAAACAATATCAAATTATCTATGTAAATGTCTCAAAAGTGTTATGTATACGACAAACAAATTGTCGTTTGGAAGCTATAGTAACTATTATAGCCAAATTGCCAATTTCATAAGCATAAATACATTTATGATATAGGGTATGGGAAATGTGGATGTCACTCGTAAATATGTCTACACATAGGTATTTATAGTGAAAATTAAGTCGATTATTAAGTCGCGAATGCCCCTATACAACCATAGAACTGAACAGTGTGAATTAATTAACAGTAATAGATGAGATCCTTTTTAGCTATTATGATTATTATTATTTTAAACTACCATACATAGTTGTAGGTGTGTATAGTAAGTATTACATGTTTGTTCTATGAGTATTGTTCATGCCATGTTAAAACTCTCGCACGATACATTTTTTGTGTTTCACGGATTATGTATTCTGCAATTTCCTGCAAGCTTTTAATTCAACTTCAGCGGTCAATATCTTTATCAGTCATGTCAGCCATATACATACAGAATTAGCATGTGCTACTATGCTCCATCCAAACTACACCGAACTTATAGCTAACGTCAATGCTGTCAATTATTAATAATTTAATTTGCATCACGTATAAACAATGCTTAGAAACTACCCATTATATGTATATAAAAATGTTTTGTTTTGTTACTCAGCATTGGCCAAAAGTCATGTAAAGGTATTATTTTTCCTAGTGCCCCGTTTCCGTGTTTCAATTGTGAAAGTTTATGCACATGTTCAGTATGAATTTATTGCAAACTTTAGATGGGCATGTATTAAAATAATACTTTCCATCAAACATCAATTCCTCTGCTAAACCTTTTTAGCACGTCCACTAATAATTAATATATGTTTGGAAACTATTTTATTTGCTAATAGATACACATTTCGTTTACACTCTATTTTACTTCCCCTACACTCATTTATTAGGTACTCAACACAATTCCTTCACACTCCATGCTACTATAGTGGACAAGTGTCGTATGTATAGAAACAATTTATTTTTTGAAGTTATAAGATTACTGGCAACGCATTTCGTCTGAACAGCTATGACAATGATTCTATGCTAACCATTACAACAGACAAATTGCATTAACATATCTGTACTACATCTGTAATATATTATTGACTAATCAGTAAGAATTCGCCCATCTACTTCCGTCTCATATTATGCATTGCTTTCCGTCCCATTACATGAAAGGATATTAGTTTTAAAAACCGTCTATAGTTGATTATTTGTAATATTATACTCCCTAAACATGCTTTCGTAATTGCGAAAAAATTAAGAAGAAACCATGAAAGACCAAATATTACTTTTGCACACGTCAAAGTTTTTGAACTCTTCTGTGCATTTCCAAAGTTGGGTTTGGAATCCAAACCCAAACAAATTACAGCTTGTATTACTGTTGTAAAAGTTTTGGGGAAAAAATCCGTACAATATAATGCCAACTATACTACAAAATTATTTTAAAGAGTGGTACTTAACCGTCATAGGATGTTTTGTAAATCCATTCACACGAAAGAAATACACATTCGTGCATAGTAATAAATGTATCTCCTATTTTATTTCCGATACATGCAGTTGATGTCACTTGAATTTAATAATCCAAACGATTTAGGAATATTAAATATATTCCGAGAGCTATTTGTATCTTCTAAAATTAATATCCTAAGCTTCTGACCCATAACTGTGGTTATAATCGGTTATGTATATTGTTGACGTAGATCACCAAAATAGTAAAATTTTGCCTGGCACGGGAGGTGTTGAATATTGAGTACTGATACATGCATTTCTTCACAATTGTGTGAAGCTGCATATGTATTATAGATACCATTATTTTATTAGTAGTGTACGGTACAAGTAACGGTATTGTAATCATGCAATTAGTAATGTCGGCAAAAGCAAGACCCAAGTTTTAAAATTTTGTCGAGGGTACCTTCTGTAATAGTTACTGTTGTTGAAATAAATGTCACGTTATACAAGCCCCTGTTTTCTCCCGTCTGAACTGATGTCTAAAAACTGATTATTGACGTTAAATAACTGACGTGAATAAACAATCACTAATAACGCATAAGTTCATACATACAAATCTTTAATATAATCCTTACTATACAGATTATAAATTACATTTTAAAGAAAATCCTTGTTGTATTACTTTACAGCGATTATATTACTAGTACATAGATAAATAAAATCATGACTCTCTATTTGGGCAGTTGATACTGTCCTCCAGAATAAGCCAAACAATTCTGAGACACTTTATCGTCCAAAAACTTTTGCAAAGCCTCCACACTGCATTCAACTGTGGCAAACAGCTTAAGCATGGAATGGATTCGAGACAACGGTAATGATTCTAAATTGGTAAGCATTGCCTCAATGTATGACCAGAAAGTCTGTAAAACATTGTGTAGGAATCAATTATTATATAGCTCAATGAAATAGCAAATATATTTGATACAAGTATCGCCTCCGTGGAAATTATTACCTGAAGATCATTTTCTCTTTGCTTAGAGGTAGAAGTCAATGGGAAATCAGCCTCCGATTCTTCAGCATATTTGCTTGGACTCTGCTGGCCCCCAGAAACTTCACCAAATGAGCTGCACAAGCGATATACCCCTTGAGAAGTCTCGGAAACAATCCCCTGAAGATGAAAAAAGACTTAAAGTGCATACAACTTATAATTTTGCTACAAAGAGGCATCTCGATTGTTATACCTTCGAAGTCCAGAACCCTATTCGATTTTGTAGAGTTGCGGCTGACATACCACATGCTTCGGATAACTTTTCTGCCGTCCATGTGTCTAAGTTAGAAATTATTTTTATTTCCTCATATACAAATCACCTTCAAATTTTGACCGCTGACTAATCACTACACATTACATTACCTTCTTGAGAAAAGTGATACATTATCACAGCCTGAGATGGAGTACACGTGAATGACAAAGGAACGCCGTCGTTTTCGATTTCTATATCGACTGTCCCTACATGATTCTGCCATTCCAAAGTTCTGTTTCCTTTGATGGCTTCGAAGGCTTTAGTGTATTTCTCAAAAGCACTAGCAACTACAGGAGGAAGATTCAAAGACTCCTGTTTAAATGTGGGCCAAAATTGTGCCGAAACAACTAATCCAGTTACGCGTACATCCTGTAAAACAAGTATATAGTACATTTGCTGCTATTATGTTAGATATATCACAATATCACAAAGTTTTACAACCGACTTTACCTCATCAGCTAAAATAGCGCCTTCGTCATCATAAAATCGAGTATTTAAACGCAAGGAGTCGGAAACATCTTTTAACATCACTTCACATTTTTGCAAGTTGGAATCGCCAAACCTTCATACAAAATCCGATTATACAACACATCCTACTCGATTTATTGAATTATATAGTTATTTACTTTTCAAGTACCTCAATTTTAATAATTCTAAACATTTGATTTCTCTAGTAATTGGTCCAGGTCTAGGCATTCGCAAAAGTCGATCCGCTAGAAGTGCGCGGTATTCATCAATAAAAAGCGTCTTGGAACCATAAATTGAAACTAAAGCTTGTATCAGGTCAGACTTCCGTAAATTGAACTTATCTCTAGGAACATCAATCGGATCTGTAATATTTCACCACATCATATTAGAAATTGTAGTGAATACAGATACAAATAAAGATAACGATATTGAAGTGTTACTGAACCTGGCTTCCATGCCGTCCAAGTAAGACCACATAGTCGAGCCTTTCTTTCCGAATGTGAAGGATTTCTAGACAATTCTTCCGCCAAATCTCCCGACTCTTCCGTTAGACTAACCAAAATTACACGGACGGTTTCCTCCCGAAGTTTAAGATATTCCCTATGAGATTAAAGTAATTAACCCAAATATTCCATGCAAAAAAGGCGCAATGTAACGTTTGATATTACCGGACAGGAGGGGTAACAAGTTGTACTAATATTCCACTGGCATCAACGAATTTTAAAGCTTTAACGCAATTGCAGTATGCATCCAACACACTGTTTGTACTAACTCCGGCATTTAGTAGTCGTCTTTCTAAAGCTCCCTTCAATTTACTAACCAAAATGTCACGAAGATCTGCTTGGTGCATGCACGTTCTCAAGTCCTCGAGGATAGGTTGGGAATCAGGAAACTCTGAATAGATTTTATACATACATCATTGTAATAGATTCCGACATCCCAAGTCATCATAAGTAGTTCAACTTACTTACCAATAATAATCGAAAACATATCATTGATTATTGCTTTTCCATAAACTTCCATTAATAAACGTGTAAATTCTTCATATCGAGAGGATAATTTTTCTCCTACATTTGAATCAGGATATACTATTTCAACCCAAGGAAGAACTTTAAACTTCAGCCACTAAAATAAATCAATTCCTTCTAACTTAAACAGCAACCTAAGACTCATGTTAAAAACTATGGAATATTATATATTTCTTTAGTAAGCTCACATCAGCTAGTTCATCAATATGTGAGGTTTCGTATTTTCCCGAACAAGTTTCTTCCACTCTTTGCGCCATTTCTTTCGATATCACAGAATAAACTCTTGGTCCTGCCAACTCTTCCATTAATCCAAGGTCTTGCAATGCCCTAAATACAAAATCAATTTCCTGTACACCATGATTTAAATAACGGCTATCAATTTATTCATGTCTCTCCTACGTGTTAGCTTGGTGAAAAAGTGAGACTATCCTCCAACAAACGCAAACTCCTTCATTACAGGTTTCACATTCTTCCATATCCCTATTATTCAGACGAGGATTTTCTTCTTCTAAAGATTCTTCGCGTACAACATTCATAGCGTTGAAACCACACGTATAAAAAGTGTCAAAAATGTCTTCCACTTTTGAAGGGTCCACAACTTTTTGAGCCTCTGCGCTCATAAGAATTCCAGGTACATGATCACAAACAAATCTAAACGCATCAAAATGCTGACCACGGAAATTCATCTGGAATTTACGATTCTGTAACGTATTCACAGAAAGTAAGAACTCTGACGCTAAGGTAGTGGCAGCTCTGTACACAACGTCAAATCTTCTCCATTCATCATTTTCCCTCAATCCCATAGGAAACTTAGACCAAAATAATCCCGGTGCTGTCTGAATAGCCCAAGTTAGATTGTCTTCGACCAAGCGAATGTCTCGTTTCTGTCATTTTAAAAACATACAAATACATATGTAAATATTACGACAGTAGCAGAAACATCTTAATTAACTTCATCAGCTATTCTATATTTCATAGGTTAGGCAACTGCCGGTATTCCTAATTAATGAACTCGGCCTTTCTTAACATGAACAGCCTTGCTTACCGAATCTGAACCCGAATCACCAATTTTGGGTGTCTTCGGAGTTGGAAGTCTACATGAGAGAGATTGTACATTTGCATATTCAGATGCCGGGCGAAATTTGACGAAGGATTCTGAGGCTGGACATTGAGCAAATGAATTATTTCTTGATGACGGTGCTCGTCCACGTCTTGAGGAACGCACCTTTGTTTCTAACGGATCCAATTGAAAAGGGGTAAGCATACTAGGAACTCCTTTAGGGGAATTTCTCGCCGACCTGCTCCGACCTCCTCTGAGTGTCATGTTTTCCTGGACAACGGGTTCAACCCGCGGAAGGAAGGTTAAAAATGGATCCATTTCCTTTTCGTCCGATACTACAGGTGACAATGTCGGTTTCTGTTTGACCTCAATCTTGGTTTTTCCTGGTCGCCTTTTAATCAGCGGGATATTCTCGTACCCAAACATTTTAGCACCCTAATAATTTTTTAAAAATTATAAAAAATTACAATTACACAAAAATTGCATACAGATTACACAAGAATTACAAACAAATTGCATTATACTAATCACAATTATTTGAAATACATAGTTAACAATTAAATAAAACAACAATAATAATTATTGAATTGGAACCACTAAATTGACTTTTATAAACAAACTTTGACCTCCTAACCTCCCAAGTCGTTCTTCTTCTATACTTCACTTCCCACCGATTGACTGAATATTCCCTCTTATTTTTGAATTTATTTTTGTCCCTAAAAGTTTGCGCATAAATGGTAACTCCCCTTACCCGGTAGGTGGCTGAAGTATTCCAACTCAGTTTTTGGTATTGGTAGCAGCATTTTCGCGGTATTAAAATCGTTGTTTACATGTAGGCATATTGTTGGTTCGGGTTATGTAATTTACCATTAAAATTATGTGTTCGATGCAGAAGCAGATATATCCGCTTATGTAATTTGTATTTATTTTGTATTTATTTTGTATTTATTTTGTATTTATTTTGTATTTATTTTGTATTTATTTTGTATT